>SNQJ01S0029515.1:33603-47920 GCA_010110895.2 Picea sitchensis | reverse complement strand
ATTGGGGGGTATTGATGAAACCTCATGTGGTGGACTGCCCTTGCAAAACCGCAATGAACTTTCATGAGAAACCTAATAGGATTAACTAGAGGGACCTCTTAGTCATTATCCGATATGTTCCATTATACATTGAATAGATGAGATTTAAGTTGAATGTCGATGATGTCACCCTTGGGATAATTGCAAACAATTAATTATGTGCCTAATAACTCTAAAACACTCTCGTGCCACCTGCCTTCCTTATACTCTAAAACTATCAATGAACAATATACATCATTCTAAACCTTTTGAGTAATATAATAAAAATGAAGTATCAATAAGTACAAGTAAATCCGTCGAGGTACTGAACAATCCTACTGGCATCGGGGCCATGCTTGTATGGTACTAAGGTAAACCCGTCGGGATACTGAACA
This sequence comes from Picea sitchensis, assembly GCA_010110895.2. NCBI lineage: Eukaryota > Viridiplantae > Streptophyta > Pinopsida > Pinales > Pinaceae > Picea > Picea sitchensis. Next base: position 47,507 of record SNQJ01S0029515.1, on the reverse strand, counting down.
GGCCTGCTGGCAGAGGGGCTATGGCGGGTAAAGGGAGTTCAAAAACATAAAGTGGCACACTTAAAACTGAACAAAAACCCTTGGGTCTCATTCTGAAGCATTATCAAATCAAGGCTAGGAGAAGACCTTTATATCTCTTGGATGGTGTTCTTAAGAACCTTCAAGTATCTGCTTTAGAGTTCTATCTTTAAAATAAATAGGTTTGCATGAGAAGTGGGACCCTCAGTATATGCAATTCACCTTACATAAACAAGAAGAGCTTCATCTCTAAGAACTTGGATAAGAAACGAGTTAATCATCTTGGGATGTATTCTCTTATGTGTTCCTCTCTTCAAAGGAGATCTAAAACTATTCTATATCACTTTTACTTTAAATGGTAATCTATCCAGGGAGGCCTATTAGTCAAAGTCATTTTGAAAACTCTTGGCCACTTTCCTATAATCAAATTAGAGTCACAGACAACCCTTTCTCCTAAATTTGATCGAAAATAGATTGGATAAGACTTAACTTCGGGGATTTATTGATCGAGTGAAGAGTATCATCAATTGTGAAATTTTGAAGATCATTGTTGCATGAGGACATGCAATGACTAAAGCATGGGGGAATGTTGAGTCTCCATTTTGACACTTCTAATACCCTTGATTACCCCCTATCCGAGCCTATTTTACTTATGTTATGAGTATAAACTTGATTGTTACCTCCATAGATACACTTAATGACCTTGTTCTTGTGCATAGAGAGGTAACTTATGGTTAAGGCATTTTTTTATTTGATTTTCTTGAGTTAATTCGATTAAAATAGTTGATTTTGCATGATCCTAATCATTTGATCTTAAGAAGCATTGATCTGATACCAAAAAAATCACATAACATTGATTCGGTACTACCCTATGCTATTATGGTGCCAGCCCTTGCTATTCCGGTACCAATGTGACTGTGTGTATTCCGGTACTAAGCAACTACCTACAGGATTTCGGTACCAGCATTCTGGTACTGTATTTTCTCCTCAATTTTCGGGAATATTACGATGAACATAAAAATTTGGGAACATGGGTTTTGTCCGGAGTGGTGTTTTCATTTGGAAACATGAGCCAGAATCCAAATATCTCACACGTATGGACCTCCATCTCAAGTGGAACAATTCGTCCTAAATTATTGCCAATTTTCCAGAAATTCCAGGATCATGCCGAGATTCGTGGGAAATACATTTCCTTGATTATATAAGTGGTTGTACAAGAGCTCCATTGATGGAAAATGGTTTTTATTTGTATGGATTTTCTAGATCCAAATTTGTAATGTAAAAATCATATAAATTGAGTGATGGCTCTAAGCCAAAGGAGAGAAATTAGTATGTTGGAAATTAGATTTCTGAACCAACTCCTTTTGTAAATTCATTTGTTGAAGATCAATGGAAGTTTGAATTCAAGTATCATGTGTGTCTCTTATCATTTATCATGTTCTGATCTAAAAGCTTCCATGTTGGCATCGGCAAGGGCCCATAGATCCAACTTGGTAAGCTCATTGTAAATTATTAGCATAGATTTCTATTTTCTGTACTTGTTGTTTTGATTTCATTTTTTATTTCACTATTAGAATTGATTTCAAAGTGTGGCATAATAGGAACAGTTGGGAGTCCATCATTCGCATTACATAAGACATCAAATGTAACATCTCATTAAAAATTATGTTTCCTGTGTAGAAACGAAGTAATTTCCAGAATTGCAAGATTATATTAAATTTTTGTTTGTGATGAATCAATTGATTTTGAAGAGTGTGCAAAATTAGATAAGAATTTCTTGCAGGTTTGAAGTGAGTTTTTACAGGAAATGAGATCAGACTTCATCTCTCACCTTCATGCACCATAGAATGAAGCCTCTCAATTATATTGACAATTTTTTGTACTACATGGGTTTGATTGGAGTGAATTGAGTTATGATTGCTTTTTGTTTAAGAGTGAATTGTTGATTATCGTTTTCAATTGCTACAGGGAACAAGATCTGATTTCATCTCTTCTTTTAACGAGCCTATAATGAAAAGATCTGTTATGTGAGCAAGAGCCTTTTCAATGGAGTGTTTGATTGAGTGTTTTACAATGAGATTTATCTTTTATTATTGTTGAAGTGTGCCCAGATTTGCTTGTTAGTTGTTGTTAAGGATAGTAGCTACAGATAAGAGATTCAAAGTCCATATTTCCACTTCATGAGCTTGTAAATGGACAAGGCATTATCTGAGCAAATTCTTTTGAGTGCATGATTTCAAGTTTTGCTTTCTAATTTCTGAATTGTGTGAAGAGTGTTATCTTTGAAATCAGAGTATTTTGTTATTGATGGTTTTCTTATCTAAGCTATACTAAAAAAACATAGGAAACTATTTGTTATCGGAACATATAGTGAATCAACTCTACTGATTACGAATCTCGGTTGATAATTTATGTTTGGTAATATATTATGCAAATAATTGCACCAACACATACCTCCTTTCTTGGTGTAGAGGGATTCAATTACCAATATCCAGTGGGAGGAGAAGAGTAACCTATGTCCCTGAATGTTGTGGAACAAGGAGAAAAAATATCTCTCAGAGCATCATGGTCTTTCTTGGGGGTGGCCATCGGTAAATCTGTCAGGAGTGGTTGTGCCTATGGTTGGGTGGAAACAAGAACCCCTTTCAACAGTCGCTTCACATTTTCCAATTATGATAAGTATTTTCATACTTTGTGTAATACATTGGATGTCATGATTGAATGTATGTGTTTATGGTTAAGTCTTATAGTGTTTGAACATTTATTAGAAATGCTCGTTTTCTTCTATAACTTCTATATTTACATGATAGGCGATTTACCTCAGTTTAGTCGCTAGAGAGTTATGGGATGTGAATCAGTAGGAGAGTCGGGGTAGGATTAACTGAAATGTCTAAGTCATGTCAACCTTTTAATTTTACCTTAGTGGGAATGTCAAGTTCAACTTTGTTGGAGAAGGGTGTTTCCTTTAGACCTTCCACCCATGTGACCGAGGGCTCATACTCATGGCCATAATTAAGTCTCGACTAAGTGTTGAGTGGAGCCCGAAACCTCAACATGATCCCATATTACCCAGGGTTGGAAACCCCTTGCTAATCCTGAAAGGAGTGAAGCTACTTTAGCTTCGGGACTTCGGGATTTATGACTCCACAACCCTTGAAAACAGCCAAAGGCCGAAGTCACGAATTTATGAGGGTCGTGAATCTGGGAATCGTGTGGAGATCTCTCTCAGCCGTTAGATCATGCTTAGGAAGGGGTAGCATTAAGTACTTCGACGAAGTTACACTTCAGGAGAATAGGAGTGGTCTAGCACTAAAACTCCTGAATTTCACAGTCACAAAGTTAATCTAGACCGTTGATATTAGAGGGACATGTGTCCAAAAATAAACGACTATCTGGAAGTTTGGGTATTCGACGATATCAATGTGAAGACATAGGAACGTGTGAGTTTCCATAGAGCTCTTCAAGTTGGAGTAAATCATGGTCGTGAATGCTAAGTACATGTGGCAATAGATCGGGTGTGGTTCGGAGATTCGTAGCTCCGTAGAGGAAGCTAGAAGATACACGTCAAACTCCCAAATGTCGAATTTACAAAGTGACGTAGATCGTCTATCCTCAGATCCTTCGGGATCCCTCTTAGTCATCGATCAAAGGACTTCGTTGATAAGCCCTCTTAGATGCCCAACCAACCAGGAACACATCGTGGAGCGACACATGGCCCCCACTTGTCCCCTATCAAATGTTATTCGTTGGACTAGAGTCGTTGGATGAGAGGCTATGTGGTAGGAGATCCTATAGTCCGAAGACTTGGTACTCTAGAGGAACTTGGCAAAGAGTCTTCAAAGTGTGAAAACTCCCGAAGTCATGAACGAGGAAGTGAATCTCAACCGTTGATAGGATGAGGACATGTGGCACTATATTAGATATTCTAGAGACTTGGATCTACGAGGAATTCGCGATGTGAGGAGTACGTAAGCTCTGAATCCCAGAGTTGTGAAGTAATGGGAGTCATGGATATATGGATCTATGTGGACCCGCAACTAAAGTACCACGTGTCATCGAGATATGGACGATTCACATACCCCTTTGGCCTACTAGAGCATGACACGTTTCACCCCCTAATGAGGACACATGTCACCCCTGGACATTGTTGTGTGTTAGCCTCTGGTTCGTTCCCGCCTGGCCAACGTGGTTGGTGATGTGACCGAGACTCCGAGACTTCAAGAGTTCAAAATATTTGGGGCGTAGTATAGTAGAGGGATGTGCAATGTCGATCTTCGATTTTCGAACACTGAAACGTTTAACATCGATCGTCGATTTCTGAATGCCGAAAACATCGAACGTTGATCATTGATTGTCGAACTTCGATCACCGAAAAAGGGACGTTCAACGTAAAACGTTGAACATCGATCGTCAAATGGCCAAGGCCACGTGGAGATATTTTAGGACTTCCGGAGGTATGCATGCAGTAAGAAAAGGGGCGTTCAGTGCTGAACTCCGAAGACCCCAACCAATAACACCCGGATAACTTCGAGAGGTCGTATCTTGAAAACTAGGGATCAGATTCAAGTCGGTAATAGTCGTTATAAAGCAACGTATGAGTAGAAGAGGGTGAATACCTTGAAGAGATGATTTGATATGATTTGAACAAGAAAAAATTTGATGCCCCATCCCTAGAAAGGGTATTTAGGGGTCAAGTGTGTTACAAATTTCCTTTGGCTTCTATCAGCTGAAACCCACATGCAGTCTCCTCTGCTCTCTCTTCTTCTTGACTTTTATGACTTCTATATGAACGTCCTTCTACACCTATCCAAGATATTGAATCACGGTCCTTTGTGATCCAACCCTCTCTACATCAACACTTGTACAAAATCTCTTCACCCAACTAGTGATATTTTCTCACTCTTGTGTAATAAAAAGTCCTTATTTTCTTCTACACTCCTCACACTAGAAAAATTCCTTCTTTGTTATCCTTGACCTTGGCATAACACCAATTTTTTTGGCTTTTATCTCTCACCAAAGTCTCTTACAAGTGTATCTCACAAAATTTTCTTCCTCCTTCACCCTAGCCTTGTTTTTATAATAATGAGTTACAATCTAAACCTAATATCCAAAGTGATTGACGGTTAAGTTTACTCTCACACCCACTTTAGATTTACATGTTAATTTATTTTATCACTTTCCTTAAATAACTCAATTCACTAAAAAAACACTTAAATTTACTTTAATTATTCCTTTAACTAAAGTAAACTTAAGGATAGAAGGATTTCACCGAGGCTCAATTTTGTCCTCTGAAGAAACCGCAAGCGAGGGTTTGACAGTCACGGTCTCAACAACGTAAAGAATGGTTACCAAAGGGGGCGGGAGTGGTACCCCCTCATACAAGCAGGTAGTGGTGGACAAGGGGAAAGGCCCATGAGGCATTGATTTCAAAGAACCGTTGACAAGCACCTCAGGATCAGGATCAGAAAAGAACCAGGAGAGAAACCAGAAAAAAATGGATCGTGTGGGGGAGGAATCCAGAGAAGCCCAAAAGGTTGTGCAGGAACCAGCGAACCCCAGTGGGGCAGATGGGTGCAACCCATGTAAACCTAAAACAAAAATGATACCCAAGGTTATACTAGAAGACCCACAAACACAACTCTATCGGGACTAAATGTAGACGCATGCAATAATTTGCAAGTTCATGTGGTTGTGGCCCACAGAAAGAACGTTGCGCAACTGGATAAAATATCAATGGAAGCCAAGTGGAGAAGTGGAACTCCACCTGGGCTCAAAATTATTCTTCACAACAGTCTTCATGAACCTGGAGGATAGGGATAAAGTCTTTGAAAGTNAAAAATGTCTCAGTGTGGCTGAGGTTTTACTCCTTACCACTAGACTACTGGCTTTCGTCCACCTTCGAAGAAATAAGGAACAAGCTTGGAAAATATGTTAAGACATTGGAAGTAACCCTAAAAGGGAGATATACATCCTATATAAGGATCTACATAGAGATGGATGTTTCGGGGGCACTCCTAGAAGCCATAAGCCTGGACTTCAGGGATGAGGAATGGATATAAAGCATTGATTACAAGCAGATCCCATTTAGATGCAAAATATGCCATGAACATGGACACTTAATCAGATAATCTTTGCTCAATAAAAAATAAGAAACGAAAAACACCAAAACGCAGCAAGATGAGGACGAGTTTGTAAAATTGAACTACATAAATAGAGCAAACAAGAAACAAAGCAAAGCCCCAACATAAAGCAACCTGGAAGCCAGGACTAGACCAGAAGGATGGTACAAGGCTAACAAAGGGGAAGAAGGAGAAAAGGAAAATACAAAAGCTAGAGAAGTTAGGGAACAAGCAACTCATGAGAACACAAATATTCCAAGCAATAAGAGGGAATAGGGAGTTAGTGCAAATCCTATGGAAGGAGGAAACGAAGACGCCAACACCCCAATGAAGGAGGCATATAGAGACTCGAAGATGACACCAAGCGAGGTAGGCACGGAAGATCCAGATCTCAGAGACATTGTGGAAAGGGAAGGAATATATCTCCCGAACATATTGAAGCAATGGAAAAAGCAGGGAGTAGACAATGTGCCAACGGAGCAACTATATTGTATCCAATACCTTTTCCTTCTAAGGGAGGAAGAAAAATCCAGAGGGATCAAGTGTACGCACAACGAGATAGGAAACTTGGGAATCAAAGAAGGTGAGTGAAATCCATAGCATTCACCCAAGTAGACGAGGCGGAAGAAAGGCAGGAAACAAACAGCGTAGCCCTACAAGGACTAGAAGCCTTGCTGATAAATTCAGGTAAGATCAAAAAGCTCTTTCCAAACTCCCCCCCACATGTTTAAATGAAGATTATAACATGGAATATAAGAGGCCTAAACAACCCACGAAAGCAAAGAATCCTTAAAAATAGATTGAGGAAGGAACAACCTAACCTCTGTTTCATTCAAGAGACAAAATGCACTATAGATAGAATGGAAACTATCAGTAAAAGTAACGGAGTAAATACAATATGTTTTTTGTTGAAGGCCAACAGATGGTAGGTGGTATACTCACCTTATGGAACCCACAATCGTTGAACCTACTAGCAGTCGAAGCCACGAGACACACACTTTCGGTTAACATGCAAATTATAGGTAACACCGAGGTGATCCTATGCACCAATGTGTATGGTCCCTAGAGGTTGGAGGAAAAAGGGAGAATGATCCTAGAACTATTAAATCTAAAGGTCAGATCCCACAACCTCCACTAGATCTTGGTAGGGGACTTAAACATCATCACAACACTTGCAGAGAAAAAAGGGGGCTCCAGAAGACTAGATAGAGATGCGGAGGAATTTTCAGCGTTCATTGATATAATGGATATCGTGGACATCAGAACCAACAATGGCTACTTCACCTGGAATAAAAAATGAAGTAATCACTACCAAGTAGCTACAAGGCTAGATAGATTATTGGTGTCGGAATCCATAATTCTGCAGGGACTAAATTTAGATTGCAGCATCCTCCCTTGGGGGGGTTCAGACCATTGGTAAGTCCAATTGGAAGCTAACTTCCAAACCACTCCGAAGAACAGAACTTTTATATTTGAGAAATTTTGGATCGAACATCCCACCTTCAAGGAAAACATCAACCAATGGTGGCGAGAGTAATTACCGAATCAAGGGACAAGGATGTTCAAACTATATAAGAGACTCAAGTACATCAAACACAAACTCAAGCAGTGGAACAAGGAAATCCTTGGAAACATAAACCAAGAAAAAAAAAATTGAGGATAGAATGAGGATACTCCAGGAACTCTGCATAGACAAGGGTTACACAAAGGATCAGAAAAGAGAAGAGATCCAAATGACCTAGGAATGCGAAGCAAGATGCCAGCAGGAAGAAGCTCTATGGCGCCAAAACCCTAGAATCAGGTGGCTAAAGGAAGCAGAGAAGAATACCAAGTTTTTTCATAGAACAACCATTGCAATAAGAACCCACAACAAAATCCTGAAAATTAGGGATCAGGATGGGATCAAAAGAGAATCCCACAAGGAAATTGAAAATACATTGATTAATCACTTCTAGGGGATAGCCCAGGAACCCAACCAAGATAGAGCTGAGGCCATACAAAGGATAATTCAGCACATCCCCAGGTTGGTCACCGAGGAACAAAATATCAATCTAAACAAACCCATAACAAAGGAGGAAATCGACCAAGTGGTCCAGGAGATACCCAATGGTAAGGCCCAATGGCAAGGCCCCGGGTCCAGATGGATTCACAGTGGAATTTTTCAAATCCTGCTAGGAAGTGGTTAAACATGACTTTTATGGGGCGGTGGAAGACTCCAGACGCTTGGCCTCCATCTTGAAAGCGTTAAATTCCACAATGATCACTCTAATTCTAAAAGAAAATGAAGCAAGGACTCCTGGATTGTTACATGCCTATAGCTTTATGCAATTTAGTTTACAATATAATCTCCAAATTCATAGCCAATAGATTGAAATCTCTCCTACCCACACTAATTTCATAGGAGCAGGCGGGTTTCGTAGAAGGAAGACAAATACTGGACAACATCATCCATTCCCATGAGCTTATACACACGCTAAAAATCCAAAGGAGAGGGGGGGTGATAATCCAACTTGACCTGGCGAAGTCTTACGATAAAATTAGTTGGCACTATATGGCCAAAATGCGGAAAGCCTTTGGGTTTGAACAACATTCGATCAACTGTATTGTCAATCTAGTCTCAATGACAAGCTACTCGCTTCTAATCAATGGAGCCCCAACAAAACCCTTCTGGCCTTCGAGAGGCATTAGACAAGGAGACCCGCTATCCCCGTTCATGTTCATTCTGATGATGGAATGGCTCAGCAGAAGCATAAAAAGCGCAACTGCAACAGGGTCAAGGAAGAAAAAACCTATAAAATAATCTTAGAAGACTTTGGGGAAGCCTCAAGGGTGAATATCAACCACTCCAAATCCATGATCTATTTCTTCAACACTAATCCTGCAATTCAAAGAAACCTGGCCAACATTCTGGGGTTTGAACGCAAAACGATCCCAACAAAATACTTGGGGATCCCCATGATGGATAGAGCATGCAAAATGGAAACGTAGGAAGGAGTGATCAACAAACTGTAGGAGAGGGTAAAAAATTGGACTTACATATCTCTCAACCTGGTAGGGAGGCTTATCCTCACCAAATCATTTCTACAAGGAATTTTGGCATATATGATGTCACTCTTTCCCGCTCCCAAAGGAATACTACAAAAGATAAGATCCATTCAAAGAGATTTCCTATGGCGAGGTGTTGAAAATAAAAAGAAATGGGCCCTAGTAGCCTGGGAGAAGGTTTGTAGACCAAAAGGAAAAGGAGGCCTAGGGTTACAAGACCCACAGGTAACTAACGAATCCTACAGGGCAAAAATCTGGTGGAGATTGGTCAAGGACAAATCAATACCATGGACAAACCTATAGAAGGCCAATTATGCCTCGAACATCAATGATCAAGACCAAATTCGATTCATGGGAACAAGGGAGGGATCAACCATCTGGAATCTTGCCTGGCACAACAAGAACTGGATTCATAAACACAGCTTCTGGGAAGTCATAAATGGTCAAACTACCAAATTATGGGAGGACGTGTAGCAACAAGAACCCATAATGGAAAATTCAGATAGGGAGGAGATCCAACAGGAAATGACAGCGCAAGGCAAAAAAAAATCCATCACTACTGGAAGCAAAGAAATGATAGCGACATATGGAGGACTTGGGACAAACTCAATCCACAAAATAGAGACTGCATCATAACTCTAGAGAAAGAGGTCGAAGAGGAGTTGGGGAAAAGGAAAATTGCAGTCTCAGAGGATGAGGACCAATTAAGGTGGGGCAGGGAAAATGGTGGGGAATTCAACTTAAAATAAGCATGGTATTACATCACAGACCAGGGTCAAGAGGACCCGACGCATCAGTGGGGAAATATTTGGTGTAGCCCCCAATGGCCAAAAATCAAAATGTTCGAATGGTTAGTTCTCCACAACCAAATTCTAACCTGGGAAAACCTCAGGAAAAGGGGTTATATAGGTCCATCTCGTTGCCACCTCTGTCAAGCTAAGGAGGAAACAACCAATCACCTCCTTGATGACTATAGTTACATGGCAGAACTATGGGATTGGGTTGAAGGCATCTATCTCCAATCCAATAGAATCTGGGGCAACATCAACGCGACCATCAACAATTGGAATGAGAGTTACAGTGAAAATGAAATGGTGAACCTCTGCTGGAATCTAACGTCATGGATGATCATCTGGGAAATATGGAAAGAAATGAATCAACGCATCTTCATGAATGAAAGCCTACTGGAAGGAAAGCTCAAGGATGTAATAATCTCCCAAATACAAGAAACAGTGTAGAGCCGCAACTGCAAGAGGGAAACAACGCAACTCACAGACTAGGACTCCTGCATCCTGGAGTTTCTTCACCTAAAATATGGGTGCAAAATCAAAACGGTAGGGCAAGAACCGTAACTCCAACTAGGAGACCGCAACTGGACCCCCCCTCTGTTAGGGTTCCTCAAATTAAATTTTGATGGGGACGACAAAAGGAACCCCAGGAGTGGCAGGGATGGGAGGGATGATCAGAGATAGTGGTGGTAACATCATCTGACTGTACGCTGGGAGTATGGGAAACTCAACCAACAACGTAGTGAAATTTGGAGCCTTGGAGCTTGGCCTTGAAATCCTAAGGTGCAAAAGGATGACAAACACTATCATGGAAGGTGACTCCACCCTGGTCATCAACATGATGCAGAGACTCCAGAATGGCACCAGAGTGGGAAAGGTTCAGGGACACTAGCGCCTGCCACTTTCCCTACAAAAAATCCATGATCATCTGAAAACTCTGAACACAGTGGAGTTGTGTTGGGTCCATAGGACAACGAATTTCTTGGCAGATAGACTAGCCAACGAGGGGTTTGGAAAGGAAGGTTTGGAACTTGACACTACTTGGATCAACACCCCGAATGGACAACTCAAAACAGACCGCATCCACCTAGTGACAAAAGACCCTGAAGGAAGTTTAAGCAAAGAAGGTCACATCGAGAAGGGCAGTGCAAGGCCTAGCGACAGGCACGCAAGACCCATGCAGGATATGATTTTCAAACACTCGGTCACCAATGACCATGCAGAATCAACATAAAAAACAGGCAGGGGTATGGAAGCAACACCCTTGTGACAGAAAGAATTGTGGGGAAAGCACATGGGAAAGTACAGATGACAAACTGCATGTAATGAATGGCGTAAGTCATGAGGGAGTGACATCATCCAGAATCATTCTTCCATGCCAAAGTACAGGTACGAAGAGCATCACATTAGGATCTCAAGCAAGTAGGGGCAGAGACCCTCACAAGAATAAAGGGCAAGTCATCATGATCATACGAGCCACAACGGGGAAAAAGGATGGTAGGTATCACCACTACGGACAAGCCATGATTGGAAGGACAAGCTCGCAGCAAGAGAGGATCAATAAGAGGAAAGACAACAGGAGTAGCCACAAATAGAAGGAGTGCAACTGCAAGGTCTATCACAGATACAGTGGTAGGGAAAGGAAGAATCCCTATGAAGTGAGGTACAGGCTGAGTAACCAATAAAGGACTTGTGACAGACCAAGTGGGATGGTGCGAATGAAGTGAACACACAGGAAGAGAAAAACCCTTGGAAAGGAAGTTATGAATAGTCCACGATGGGTGTCAAGAATGGAGCAGGAGGCAAACGATGTGGAGGTCACCTTCCAAACTATGGTTGCACTGAAAGGAAAAGCGACCATTACTTGTTGGGAAAAGGAAATAAAAGAAAAACGCAAAGTCAAATATTGGGATGCACTGGCACATGAAGTGAACTGGGTAACTGATTTGGGGGGCATGCACCCCAGGGAAACCCTCTACCATAAAATAGTGGAGATGGCGTGGCTAAATAAGATGATGATCGGCAAAGTGAGTTCGGAAATGGAACACGCTATATGGGAGGATAACAAGGAACACAAGAAAATGTTGGACAAAATCCTGAGTCGCCTCAACAGTCTGGAAACTATTACCAAACTATTAGTTGAGGTCGAGAAGGATCAAAAATCCAAGATGGAGTGATTGGCTACTCAATTTCACCTCTATTTGCGCTATTTCCATCACATGGACATCACACCAGTCGATGGACATGGTGCTCCAACCCACATCAGGAAGACTCACACAATCTCCCAAAAGGAGGATAATAATATCCTGGCGGATGATGGGAAGAAACACATCATTGTCCTAGACAAGTGAATGGTTAGTCGAATGGTTAGTTTGGCCACTAGCCTCTCAGGCTTAGTGGCCTGTCTCAACATATGTTTTTTATGTCTATGTTGCTTTTCTTTTTTCAAACTGGTTATGGTGGGACTGGCCTGGTTTCCCCTAGTGGAAGACCAATCCCACCTCTCGTATATATCAATAAATGCAACTTGGGAACCCCTGGTCTGGTTTCCTACTAGGAAGACCAGGAGGCCCCCCCTTTTTTGTATCATATTTTTTTTGCAGTTATACAGCTTCTTACAATCACTTACAAAAAAAAGGATAGAAGGATTTCAATGACTTCCACATGCTAGACACAAGCCAATGCGTAAGTACTTGTCCGATGCTACAATTAACATCAACAGTTTTCACAAGGAGGAAGCCATTTTCCTTTATTATCCTAGGAATGCTTTAGACCTACTTTCTATTTTGGAGTTCGGTTGTTTGCCTAATGCTCCAATGGACCGAAGGTAGATTCCACTTTGTATCATAAGTTAGTTGTCAGTTTGTAGTACTTAGATCATATCTAACAAGGCCTTCCTTTCGATGTCAATCTAGTCTCTCTCTTTATGCAAGATATACATGAGATCTATTGGAATGAAACAAACATAGATTTTGATGCATTTGAGGTACATTTTAGTTTGGCATTCAATATATTTTAGGGGGTTCAACATATTTTCCATTGGTTTTGCAGATTCTGACTATGTTAACGACCATGGGGATCATAAGTCCAATGTCGGTTATGTATGCAATCTTGGTTCTAGTCTTATTACTTAGTCATGCAAGAAACATGATGTCATTTATATTTCTTCAGTCAAGGTTTAGTATATATAGCAGTAGTTTTCATGGACTATGAAGCACTTTGGCTTTGACATATCCATTTTGATTTTGGTTTCCAGTAACCCCACTCGACCAATTTAGGTTGCAATACTTAAGATGGCATAGTTCTTGGTCAATATCCAATTTAACATCAATGCACTAAGCAGATAGAGATACACATGCATCTTATTCATAATTTTATACATGATTAGGTTGTTGACTTCACTTATTTATGAACCAAATATGAAGATGTAATCATCTTCACAAAGCCCTTGATATAAGCCAAGTTTCTTCATTTTCACTTGATGTTAGGTGTAAAGTGAGTTTTCATTAGAGGGGGATAGGTGTAATGCCTTCTTCCTTTTGCTTCTATCATTTTGTAAATCCTTTTTCATACCCCAAGTTGTTTGTATGAGAGAATGTTATGATATTATAAATTAGGGGAATGATAAGACTAATTTGGTCTAATGCGCTAGTCATGTGTGATCTCATTACATGTTTCTTTAATGCATTTTTGTACATTAGTTATCTTACCATTCTACCTTGTTCATATAGGTGATTCAATGATATTCTTTTCTCAATTATATTAACACTTGATTTGTGTCCTTTCACCTGTTGGGTCTTAATCTCTATTTGAAGATCATGGAGGGTCATTTTTACACAATAGTATTAGAGGTATAAGGATTACCCATGTAATAAAATAGCCTTAGTGACTTTAGGTTAAAATATTAGGGTTCTCATATTTTAGGGTTTTGGTC
>SNQJ01S0029515.1:19842-33553 GCA_010110895.2 Picea sitchensis | reverse complement strand
TTACAAGTGTATCTCACAAAATTTTCTTCCTCCTTCACCCTAGCCTTGTTTTTATAATAATGAGTTACAATCTAAACCTAATATCCAAAGTGATTGACGGTTAAGTTTACTCTCACACCCACTTTAGATTTACATGTTAATTTCTTTTATCACTTTCCTTAAATAACTCAATTCACTAAAAAAACACTTAAATTTACTTTAATTATTCCTTTAACTAAAGTAAACTTAAGGATAGAAGGATTTCACTGAGGCTCGATTTTGTCCTCTGAAGAAACCACAAGCGAGGGTTTGACAGTCACGGTCTCAACAACATAAAGAATGGTTACCAAAGGGGGCGGGAGTGGTACCCCCTCATACAAGCAGGTAGTGGTGGACAAGGGGAAAGGCCCACAAGGCATTGATTTCAAAGAACCATTGACAAGCACCTCAGGATCAGGATCGGAAAATAACCAGGAGAGAAACCAGAAAAAAAGGGATCGTGTGGGGGAGGAATCCAGAGAAGCCCAAAAGGTTGTGCAGGAACCAGCAAACCCCAGTGGGGAAGATGGGTGCAACCCATGTAAACCTAAAACAAAAATGATACCCAAGGTTATACTAGAAGACCCACAAACGCAACTCTATCGGGACTAGATGTAGACGCATGCACTAATTTGCAAGTTCATGTGGTTGTGGCCCACAGAAAGAACGTTGCACAACTGGATAAAATATCAATGGAATCCAAGTGGAGAAGTGGAACTCCACCTGGGCTCAAAATTATTCTTCATAGCAGTCTTCATGAACCTGGAGGATAGGGATAAAATCTTTGAAGGGGGGGGGGCATACTTCCACACCTCAGCAAGGTTGTACATGCAGTCGTGGAAGGAAAAATTCTCCTCAGAGAAAGAAACCTTTAAAAATGTCTCAGTGTGGCTGAGGTTTTACTCCTTACCGCTAGACTACTTGATTTCGGGGGCACTCCTATATACATCCTATATAAGGATCTACATAGAGATGGATGTTTCGGGGGCACTCCTAGAAGCCATAAGCCTGGAATTCAGGGATGAGGAATGGATATAAAGCATCGATTACAAGCAGATCCCATTTAGATGCAAAAGATGCCATGAACATGGACACTTAATCAGAGAATCTTTGCTCAATAAAAAATAAGAAACGAAAAACACCAAAACACAGCAAGATGAGGACGAGTTTGTAAAATTGAACTACAGAAATAGAGCAAACAAGAAACAAAGAAAAGCCCCAACATAAAGCAACCTGGAATCCAGGACTAGAGTAGAAGGATGGGACAAGGCTAACAAAGGGGAAGAAGGAGGAAAGGAAAATACAAAAGCTAGAGAAGTTAGGGAACAAGAAACTCATGAGAACACAAATATTCCAAGCAATAAGAGGGAATAGGGAGTTAGTGCAAATCCTATGGAAGGAGGAAACGAAGACGCTAACACCCCAATGAAGGAGGCATACAGAGACTCGGAGATGACACCAAGCGAGGTAGGCACAGAAGATATTGATCTCAGAGACATTGTGGAAAGGGAAGGAATATATCTCCCGAACATATTGAAGCAATGGAAAAAGCAGGGAGTAGACAATGTGCCAGCGGAGCAACTATATTGTATCCAATACCTTTTTCTTCTAAGGGAGGAAGAAAAATCCAGAGGGATCAAGTGTACGCACAATGAGATAGGACACTTGGGAATCAAAGAAGGTGAGGGAAATCCATAGCATTCACCCAAGTAGATGAGGCAGAAGAAAGGCAGGAAACAAACAGCGTAGCCCTACAAGGACTAGAAGCCTTGCTGATAAATTCAGGTAAGATCAAAAAGCTCTTTCCAAACTCCCCCCCACATGTTTAAATGAATATTATAACATGGAATATAAGAGGCCTAAACAACCCACGAAAGAAAAGAATCCTTAAAAATAGATTGAGGAAGGAACAACCTAACCTCTGTTTCATTCAAGAGACAAAATGCATTGTAGATAGAATGGAAACTATCAGTAAAAAGTAACGGAGTAAATACAATATGTTTTTTGTTGAAGGCCAACAGATGGTAGGTGGTATACTCACCTTATGGAACCCACAATCGTTGAACCTACTAGCAGTTGAATCCACGAGACACACACTTTCGGTTAACATGCAAATTATAGATAACATCGAGGTGATCCTATGCACCAATGTGTATGGTCCCTAGAGGTTGGAGGAAAAAGGGAGAATGATCCTAGACCTATTAAATCTAAAGGTCAGATCCCACAACCTCCACTAGATCTTGGTAGGGGACTTAAACATCATCACAACACTTGCAGAGAAAAAAGGGGGCTCCAGAAGACTAGATAGAGATGCAGAGGAATTTTCAGCATTCATTGATATAATGGATATGGTGGACATCAGAACCAACAATGGCTACTTCACCTGGAATAAAAAATGAAGTAATCACTACCAAGTAGCTACAAGGCTAGATAGATTCTTGGTGTCGGAATCCATAATTCTGCAGGGACTAACTTTATATTGCAACATCCTCCCTTGGGGGGGTTCAAACCATTGGTTAGTCCAATTGGAAGCTAACTTCCAAACCACTCCGAAGAATAGACCTTTTATATTTGAGAAATTTTGGATCAAACATCCCACCTTCAAGGAAAACATCAACCAATGGTGGCGAGAGGAATTACCGGATCAAGGGACAAGGATGTTCAAACTATATAAGAGACTCAAGTACATCAAACACAAACTCAAGCAGTGGAACAAGGAAATCTTTGGAAACATAAACCAAGAAAAAAAAAAATTGAGGATAGAATGAGGATACTCCAGGAACTCTACATAGACAAGGGTTACACAAAGGATCAGAAAAGAGAAGAGATCCAAATGACCCAGGAATGGGAAGCAAGATGCCAGCAGGAAGAAGCTCTATGGCGCCAAAAGTCTAGAATCAGGTGGCTAAAGGAAGTGGAGAAGAATACCAAGTTTTTTCATAGAACAACCATTGCAATAATAACCCACAAGAAAATCCTGAAAATTAGGGATCAGGATGGGATCAAAAGAGAATCCCACAAGGAAATTGAAAATACATTGGTTAATCACTTCCAGGGGATAGCCCAGGAACCCAACCAAGATAGAGCTGAGGCCATACAAAGGATAATTCGGCACATCCCCAGGTTGGTCACCGAGGAAAAAAATATCAATCTAAACAAACCCATAACAAAGGAGGAAATCGACCAAGTGGTCCAGGAGATGCCCAATGGTAAGGTCCCAGGTCCAGATGGATTCACAGTGGAATTTTTCAAAGCCTGCTAGGAAGTGGTTAAACATGAATTTTATGGGGCGGTGGAAGACTCCAGACGCTTGGCCTCCATCTTGAAAGCGTTAAATTCCACAATGATCACTCTAATTCTAAAAGAAAATGAAGCAAGGACCCCTGGATTGTTACATGCCTATAGCTTTATGCAATTTAGTTTACAATATAATCTCCAAAGTCATAGCCAATAGATTGAAACCTCTCCTACCCACACTAATTTCACAGGAGCAGGCGGGTTTCGTAGAAGGAAGACAAATACTGGACAACATCATCAATTCCCATGAGCTTATACACACGCTAAAAATCCAAAGGAGAGGGGGGGTGATAATCCAACTTGACCTGGCGAAGTCTTACCATAAAATTAGCTGGCACTATATGGCCAAAATGCGGGAAGCCTTTGGGTTTGAACAACATTGGATCAACTGGATTGTCAATCTAGTCTCAATGACAAGCTACTCACTTCTAATCAATGGAGCCCCAACAAAACCCTTCTGGCCTTCGAGAGGCATTAGACAAGGAGACCCGCTATCCCCCTTCCTGTTCATTCTGATGATGGAATGGCTCAGCAGAAGAATAAAAAACTCAACTGCAACAGGGTCAAGGAAGAAAAAACCTATAAAATAATCTTAGAAGACTTTGGGGAAGCCTCAAGGGTGAATATCAACCACTCCAAATCCATGATCTATTTCTTCAACACTAATCCTGCAATTCAAAGAAACCTGGCCAACATTCTGGGGTTTGAACGCAAAACGATCCCAACAAAATACTTGGGGATCCCCATGATGGATAGAGCATGCAAAATGGAAACGTAGGAAGGAGTGATCAACAAACTGTAGGAGAGGGTAAAAAATTGGACTTACATATCTCTCAACCTGGTAGGGAGGCTTATCCTCACCAAATCATTTCTACAAGGAATTTTGGCATATATGATGTCACTCTTTCCCGCTCCCAAAGGAATACTACAAAAGATAAGATCCATTCAAAGAGATTTCCTATGGCGAGGTGTTGAAAATAAAAAGAAATGGGCCCTAGTAGCCTGGGAGAAGGTTTGTAGACCAAAAGGAAAAGGAGGCCTAGGGTTACAAGACCCACAGGTAACTAACGAATCCTACAGGGCAAAAATCTGGTGGAGATTGGTCAAGGACAAATCAATACCATGGACAAACCTATAGAAGGCCAATTATGCCTCGAACATCAATGATCAAGACCAAATTCGATTCATGGGAACAAGGGAGGGATCAACCATCTGGAATCTTGCCTGGCACAACAAGAACTGGATTCATAAACACAGCTTCTGGGAAGTCATAAATGGTCAAACTACCAAATTATGGGAGGACGTGTAGCAACAAGAACCCATAATGGAAAATTCAGATAGGGAGGAGATCCAACAGGAAATGACAGCGCAAGGCAAAAAAAAATCCATCACTACTGGAAGCAAAGAAATGATAGCGACATATGGAGGACTTGGGACAAACTCAATCCACAAAATAGAGACTGCATCATAACTCTAGAGAAAGAGGTCGAAGAGGAGTTGGGGAAAAGGAAAATTGCAGTCTCAGAGGATGAGGACCAATTAAGGTGGGGCAGGGAAAATGGTGGGGAATTCAACTTAAAATAAGCATGGTATTACATCACAGACCAGGGTCAAGAGGACCCGACGCATCAGTGGGGAAATATTTGGTGTAGCCCCCAATGGCCAAAAATCAAAATGTTCGAATGGTTAGTTCTCCACAACCAAATTCTAACCTGGGAAAACCTCAGGAAAAGGGGTTATATAGGTCCATCTCGTTGCCACCTCTGTCAAGCTAAGGAGGAAACAACCAATCACCTCCTTGATGACTATAGTTACATGGCAGAACTATGGGATTGGGTTGAAGGCATCTATCTCCAATCCAATAGAATCTGGGGCAACATCAACGCGACCATCAACAATTGGAATGAGAGTTACAGTGAAAATGAAATGGTGAACCTCTGCTGGAATCTAACGTCATGGATGATCATCTGGGAAATATGGAAAGAAATGAATCAACGCATCTTCATGAATGAAAGCCTACTGGAAGGAAAGCTCAAGGATGTAATAATCTCCCAAATACAAGAAACAGTGTAGAGCCGCAACTGCAAGAGGGAAACAACGCAACTCACAGACTAGGACTCCTGCATCCTGGAGTTTCTTCACCTAAAATATGGGTGCAAAATCAAAACGGTAGGGCAAGAACCGTAACTCCAACTAGGAGACCGCAACTGGACCCCCCCTCTGTTAGGGTTCCTCAAATTAAATTTTGATGGGGACGACAAAAGGAACCCCAGGAGTGGCAGGGATGGGAGGGATGATCAGAGATAGTGGTGGTAACATCATCTGACTGTACGCTGGGAGTATGGGAAACTCAACCAACAACGTAGTGAAATTTGGAGCCTTGGAGCTTGGCCTTGAAATCCTAAGGTGCAAAAGGATGACAAACACTATCATGGAAGGTGACTCCACCCTGGTCATCAACATGATGCAGAGACTCCAGAATGGCACCAGAGTGGGAAAGGTTCAGGGACACTAGCGCCTGCCACTTTCCCTACAAAAAATCCATGATCATCTGAAAACTCTGAACACAGTGGAGTTGTGTTGGGTCCATAGGACAACGAATTTCTTGGCAGATAGACTAGCCAACGAGGGGTTTGGAAAGGAAGGTTTGGAACTTGACACTACTTGGATCAACACCCCGAATGGACAACTCAAAACAGACCGCATCCACCTAGTGACAAAAGACCCTGAAGGAAGTTTAAGCAAAGAAGGTCACATCGAGAAGGGCAGTGCAAGGCCTAGCGACAGGCACGCAAGACCCATGCAGGATATGATTTTCAAACACTCGGTCACCAATGACCATGCAGAATCAACATAAAAAACAGGCAGGGGTATGGAAGCAACACCCTTGTGACAGAAAGAATTGTGGGGAAAGCACATGGGAAAGTACAGATGACAAACTGCATGTAATGAATGGCGTAAGTCATGAGGGAGTGACATCATCCAGAATCATTCTTCCATGCCAAAGTACAGGTACGAAGAGCATCACATTAGGATCTCAAGCAAGTAGGGGCAGAGACCCTCACAAGAATAAAGGGCAAGTCATCATGATCATACGAGCCACAACGGGGAAAAAGGATGGTAGGTATCACCACTACGGACAAGCCATGATTGGAAGGACAAGCTCGCAGCAAGAGAGGATCAATAAGAGGAAAGACAACAGGAGTAGCCACAAATAGAAGGAGTGCAACTGCAAGGTCTATCACAGATACAGTGGTAGGGAAAGGAAGAATCCCTATGAAGTGAGGTACAGGCTGAGTAACCAATAAAGGACTTGTGACAGACCAAGTGGGATGGTGCGAATGAAGTGAACACACAGGAAGAGAAAAACCCTTGGAAAGGAAGTTATGAATAGTCCACGATGGGTGTCAAGAATGGAGCAGGAGGCAAACGATGTGGAGGTCACCTTCCAAACTATGGTTGCACTGAAAGGAAAAGCGACCATTACTTGTTGGGAAAAGGAAATAAAAGAAAAACGCAAAGTCAAATATTGGGATGCACTGGCACATGAAGTGAACTGGGTAACTGATTTGGGGGGCATGCACCCCAGGGAAACCCTCTACCATAAAATAGTGGAGATGGCGTGGCTAAATAAGATGATGATCGGCAAAGTGAGTTCGGAAATGGAACACGCTATATGGGAGGATAACAAGGAACACAAGAAAATGTTGGACAAAATCCTGAGTCGCCTCAACAGTCTGGAAACTATTACCAAACTATTAGTTGAGGTCGAGAAGGATCAAAAATCCAAGATGGAGTGATTGGCTACTCAATTTCACCTCTATTTGCGCTATTTCCATCACATGGACATCACACCAGTCGATGGACATGGTGCTCCAACCCACATCAGGAAGACTCACACAATCTCCCAAAAGGAGGATAATAATATCCTGGCGGATGATGGGAAGAAACACATCATTGTCCTAGACAAGTGAATGGTTAGTCGAATGGTTAGTTTGGCCACTAGCCTCTCAGGCTTAGTGGCCTGTCTCAACATATGTTTTTTATGTCTATGTTGCTTTTCTTTTTTCAAACTGGTTATGGTGGGACTGGCCTGGTTTCCCCTAGTGGAAGACCAATCCCACCTCTCGTATATATCAATAAATGCAACTTGGGAACCCCTGGTCTGGTTTCCTACTAGGAAGACCAGGAGGCCCCCCCTTTTTTGTATCATATTTTTTTTGCAGTTATACAGCTTCTTACAATCACTTACAAAAAAAAGGATAGAAGGATTTCAATGACTTCCACATGCTAGACACAAGCCAATGCGTAAGTACTTGTCCGATGCTACAATTAACATCAACAGTTTTCACAAGGAGGAAGCCATTTTCCTTTATTATCCTAGGAATGCTTTAGACCTACTTTCTATTTTGGAGTTCGGTTGTTTGCCTAATGCTCCAATGGACCGAAGGTAGATTCCACTTTGTATCATAAGTTAGTTGTCAGTTTGTAGTACTTAGATCATATCTAACAAGGCCTTCCTTTCGATGTCAATCTAGTCTCTCTCTTTATGCAAGATATACATGAGATCTATTGGAATGAAACAAACATAGATTTTGATGCATTTGAGGTACATTTTAGTTTGGCATTCAATATATTTTAGGGGGTTCAACATATTTTCCATTGGTTTTGCAGATTCTGACTATGTTAACGACCATGGGGATCATAAGTCCAATGTCGGTTATGTATGCAATCTTGGTTCTAGTCTTATTACTTAGTCATGCAAGAAACATGATGTCATTTATATTTCTTCAGTCAAGGTTTAGTATATATAGCAGTAGTTTTCATGGACTATGAAGCACTTTGGCTTTGACATATCCATTTTGATTTTGGTTTCCAGTAACCCCACTCGACCAATTTAGGTTGCAATACTTAAGATGGCATAGTTCTTGGTCAATATCCAATTTAACATCAATGCACTAAGCAGATAGAGATACACATGCATCTTATTCATAATTTTATACATGATTAGGTTGTTGACTTCACTTATTTATGAACCAAATATGAAGATGTAATCATCTTCACAAAGCCCTTGATATAAGCCAAGTTTCTTCATTTTCACTTGATGTTAGGTGTAAAGTGAGTTTTCATTAGAGGGGGATAGGTGTAATGCCTTCTTCCTTTTGCTTCTATCATTTTGTAAATCCTTTTTCATACCCCAAGTTGTTTGTATGAGAGAATGTTATGATATTATAAATTAGGGGAATGATAAGACTAATTTGGTCTAATGCGCTAGTCATGTGTGATCTCATTACATGTTTCTTTAATGCATTTTTGTACATTAGTTATCTTACCATTCTACCTTGTTCATATAGGTGATTCAATGATATTCTTTTCTCAATTATATTAACACTTGATTTGTGTCCTTTCACCTGTTGGGTCTTAATCTCTATTTGAAGATCATGGAGGGTCATTTTTACACAATAGTATTAGAGGTATAAGGATTACCCATGTAATAAAATAGCCTTAGTGACTTTAGGTTAAAATATTAGGGTTCTCATATTTTAGGGTTTTGGTCNTTGGGTCTTAATCTCTATTTGAAGATCATGGAGGGTCATTTTTACACAATAGTATTAGAGGTATAAGGATTACCCATGTAATAAAATAGCCTTAGTGACTTTAGGTTAAAATATTAGGGTTCTCATATTTTAGGGTTTTGGTCTCTCAAGCTCTTTATAGGAGTAAGGACCCTCATTGTAATTGTGTACCGTTGAATAATAATATAATATCATTCAATGTTTATGGAGATCATGTTTTCGGTATCTCTTTGGTTCTCGTACTAAATAGAGAGCTATGGTAAAAAAAATGATGTATTGGATGTAAGCCTATCTTTAAGGACTCTACCACTTGAATTTGGTGTCTTGATCTTTGACATGTGTAAGTCATTTCTCTTTAATGTTCAACTATCTCATTGCACACTTGCAATTTTTAACATCTTTAATTATACAACTTCTCTGCATTAACGAAATTTTCTAACAACACTTTCATAATTAAATTTATTCTAGGAAGGAGCAAATATTTGAGTTACATTTCTTGAAATTAGTCTTTAACATATATGTCTTAATTATATCACAGGGAAGAGCTCAGCGATTTTCTCTATTTAATGAAGATTCCATTATTAAATGATACATCCTCATATTACGAAGTATATTCCATTAAAAATAATGATTGTATTTTAGTTAAAAAAATGGTACATCCCCATATTATGAATATTTCATAAAAAATAATAATTGAAAACGTTTAGTCAAAGTATCGAAAAATACATAGATTAACCATAAACCCCTTTTCAAATCTTGCAAGATCTAAGATTGTGACCAAACTCAACAACTATATCCATGTTCCTATAACTTTATTATGAGGGATCCTTTCCTTTTCTTTGCATGCCAAATCTAGAGTTTGAATATCGAAAAATTAAATTACTTCATTACAAATAATGCCTGGTGTACTCTAATATTGTTGGGACTAAATTAACGTTGTACAAAGCATTGCTTTAAATAATTAAATATTAAAGAAAATAATTGTTTTAATAACACTACGATGAATGGAATTTCCCAAATATGTTTTGAAAACATAGCATCCAGATGGGAATCATCTTGATGTTTGATTATATATGTAATGAAGGCCTCTTGCAATACAAGAAAAAAACATAACGGACAACAACTTGACTTTGATTGAACTCACACATCATGCCAAGGATTGTTTTATGCATAACCTAAACCCTAATAGATTTGTATCTTTGGTGTATTTTCTTGACAAGAGAGTATTTTCTTGTTGAAAAAAACCCAATTATATCACTATAGGGAAAACAAAATAAAGAAATGGGATGAAATAGTGGGAACTTGGAAGGACCGAGATCAACAAGGAGGAAGGTTTGAAGGGGGAGGTAGAAGAGATTGAAGGGGACCTTTTTCCATTTTTTACCACCCATGCCATTTTCAGTACCCGCGATGTATGAATTCCAAATGGCAGTGCTTGAACCATACCCCTACATATAAAATAAACAACATTAATATAATCATCAGAACAACATAAATATAATCATCAGAACTAGATTAATATTATTGAATATACTTATTTGAATTTGAATTAAGATGCAATGCAAGGTTGAATATGAGATGAGATTATATATCTTATACTTGGATTGTCAGCAATGAATCTTAGAGCTTCCCAACCTCCTTTTGGGACTCCTACGGTGTTTCTATCGATGGGCTTAATGAGGATAAAGTTTGGTTTATCAGTTGATTCATTGTAGTTTCCAACACCTTGGCTAACCACAAAGAAATTGAAACCATGGATATGGACATGATGGTTGTCTGTGTTGATAATGTTGGTGTCAAAAGAACCAATTGAACAATTGTGTTGAAGGGAAGGATTTTCACTCTCGTCCCATTCATAGCTTGTGTATTATTGGGTGGAGTGCCAGTGTAATTAAATGGGAATGGAGGATTATCTGGAAAATTGTTCTTGCATATTCCTTTCATCTACTTGAAATAGTGGGATTGAAGAAGAGCAGTGCTTGGGAGAAAAAATGAAATGTTTTTATGGAGGCGATGAATCTGGTTCCATTGGGTCCCTGGTATGTGGTGTTAAAATTTTTATATGCTTGTTTAACCATAGACAATGTCAGATCATTGTCACCCAACCATATGCATCCACATATGTCAACCCTGAGCACAATAACCTTTTCTTAGATAGAATGATTCCAGCAAGTCCACACTAGAACCAACAAATAAACCCTAACCAGAAACACCATTGTTGCAACAACAACACAATACCAATAAAGCGTACCTTTACCAAGAGAAGTGCACAAAAAGAGGATACCAAAAAGACTTGCGCCCTAGCTACCATTACTACTCCTTATAATTGTGCCCTAGTTGATGCCCTAGTTCCTCCTTAGACTTGTACATTGTTTTCTAAGTGAGTGAGTGTGTCCAAATGAGCTAGGCGCCTCCTTATTTATACTATTCTATCCAAGTGACTTGGGCTAACATCTCTTTCTGGAGCCTTTGAATACTTTAATAATATTCTCCTTGGGTCAACTTCTCTTCTAGGGTTTTCACGCATCTGTTTAATAATTCTCTTACTTCCAAAATATTATATTCTGAATACAAAGGTTACACTTGGAGGTTAATACCTCTCGCAGCTACCAAAACATCAACACTCTCTTTTAACTAGGGAGGTATTAACTAATATGTTCTTCATGTAATGGTCTCAAACACATCCATCCATCTCACATGGGATGGGAAAGACTCACATGATCTTGCAGACCAATCTACAAGTAGAATCACCATATCCACATAGGCTATCTCATGATCAAACAGATCATGTCTTAGGTAGCATGGCCACACATGCCATCTCATGATCAAACATATCATGTCACAAGTATCACCATCATATCCACATAGGATCTGTCATAGTCACACACAGACTATCTGTTGGTCATGTCACAATCATGCATCTGGGATCTCATCAACACGTGTCATTACTAGGATTTCATCTATCTCACACAGAACTAGGCATCTAGCTCATATAGAACTAGGAAACCATCCAGCTAACATAGGATCTAGAATATGCAGTTGAGCCAGTTTACACAAAATTGCGCTACTACCCAATCCAAATGGATTTTGGGCAATTGCAACTCACCATCTCACACAAAATATGGAAACTATCCCTAGATCTAGTTCTTATGGTTGGCACACCAAGAATCCAACCCATGGTGGATAGGAATCTAACCACGAGGGTTAAGGGATGTAGTTTTTACACACTACACATCTAGCCCAAGGCTAGGAAACACCTCCAACCACACAAGTTGGCCCTCCAACTTGAAAATCTGGGAAACTCTCCAGCCCCAAAGGCTCGGCATATGTTGACCTTGTGTGAGGTCATGTTGATTGGTGCAACAGTTAGTAACGTTCCTGTAAATGGACACCCACTTCTACCACACTCTACAAGGTACTTCCCCAAGGATCGTATATGTGACTCATCACTCCCCCTTATGAGGAACATCCTTATGGACAGTGTCAATATTGTCCATGAAGTACACAAACTTCACCCTTGATAAAGGTTTGGTCAACGCATCTATTATTTGTTGATTTGTAGTGACATGTTGGAGCTTCAATGCTCCCTTTTGCACTATATCTCTGATATAATGGTATTTGATCTCGATATTCTTGGAATTTTCATGAAACACCATGTTCTCTAATGACTTTACCCAACTCTAGCTGTCACACCAGATATAAGTCACCTCTAACTCGAGATCAAATAATCCTGCAAGTAGATTCTTAACCCACATTGCTTCGTTACTAGATGAACACACTGTTATATACTCTACCTCAGCCGTACTGAGCACCACACTAGTCTGCTTCATGTTGAACCATGAGATCATAGCATATCCCAAATTGAAGCAACATCCAGATGTACTCTTCTGGTCTGTGACACTACTGGCCCAATCTGAATCAGTATAGCCTTTCAGTCTTATCTCATGATATGAAACATATCTGATTCCATAGTCAATTGTACCTTTCAGGTACCTCAACACATGTTTTTTTGCAACCAAGTGAACACGTCTTGTTAAAACCATATATTGACTCAAAGTGTTCACCGCAAAACATATATCTGGTCTAGTGTTTGTTAAATACATCAACGAACCAATCATCTTCCTATAAATGGTGAAATCCACTATCTTTGAAGAAGTATCACTCAATAACTTGATATTTGTCACCATCGGTGTGGGAATGGATTTACAATCTATCATATCAAATATCTTCAGGATTTCTACTGCATATTTTCCTTGACACGGGAAAACCTGATCCAGTTTTTGCCACACCTCTAGACCCAAAAACTAATGCATCATACCTAGGTATTTCATTATGAAATCAGATGCAATCTTTCTCTTGCATTTTGTGATGAGCTTCTCACCCCTTCTTAGAAACAGGTCATCCACATATAACATTAATATCACTGGTCCACTATCCTCAACCTTGTATTAGAGGTTAGGATCTTCTTTACTCTTGATAAATCTCAAGCTCATCAGAAAGATGTCAATTTTACCATACCATGCCATGGGTGCTTGTTTCAATCCATACAAGGCTTTCTTCAATCTGCACACATGAGTCTCTATGTCATGTCTCTTGAATCCTTGTGGTTTCTCCACGTACACTTCTTCTTCCACTACACCATTCAAGAAGGTTGTCTTCACATCCATCTAATGTACCTTCCATTTCATCACTGCAGTTATTGCAAGTATAACTCTAATTGAAGTGTATCTTACCACAAAAGCAAATGTCTCCTCATAATCTATTCCTTCTTTTTGGGAGAATCCACGAGCCACAAACCTTGCCTTGTATTTCTCAATACT
>SNQJ01S0029514.1:31652-86397 GCA_010110895.2 Picea sitchensis | reverse complement strand
GAATGGTCGTCACCAAAGAGTATATTTGAGGTAAGAAGCTTCCATGGATTAGCAAGTTTCTTTCAGAAGTTCATCAGAAATTTCAGTGAGATTGGTGCACAGATGACAGATACAATAAACGAAACACAAAGTCTTTCAAATGGAAATAAGAGGCCAAGAAGAGATTCAATATATTGAAGGAGAAGATAACAGAACAACCAATTCTGGTTTTTCAAGATTTCGAGAAGATATTTCAGGTGAGATGTGATGCAAGTGGAGTTGCAATTGGAGTGGTTTTGAGCCAAGATAATAGGCCCATTGCATATTTCAGTGAGAAGCTAACCAATAGTAAGAGAAATTAATCCACCTATGATAAAGAGTTGTATGCTATAATTCAAGAATTGAAGAAATGGAGGCATTATCTAATTCCAAAAGAGTTTATTTTGTATAGCGATAATCAGGCTTTACAATTCATAACCAGACAAGAGAAGTTAAACTAGAGACATGCCAAATGGATAGAGTTTATGTCAAATTTCACTTTTGTCATTAAACATATTTCTGGTAATGCTAACAAGGTTGATGACGCATTGAGCAGGAGATGTCTAATTCTGCAGGAATTTCAGGTGAAAACCTTGGGGTTTGAACAACTTAAGGAAATGTATCATGATGATCCATATTTTAAGGAGCCATATGAAGCATGTGTGAATCCTATGTTCAGAGATAGAATCTAGTGGGATGAATATCTGATTCATTATGGGTTTTTGTTCAAGGGGTCTCAGTTGTGCATATCAAAGTGTTCGATGAGGGAGAATTTGTTGAAGGAAAATCATAGTGGAGGTCTCACAAGACATTTCGTCCACGACAAGACATTTACACTGTTGAACGGTTCATATTATTGGCCAGGTATGAGGGAATATATGAAGAACTTTGTGAACAAATGTAAGATTTGTCAGTATTCCAAGGGAAAGAGACAAAATACTGGGTTGTATCAACCATTGTTTATTCCAGAGGGGCATTGGGATACAATAAGCATGGATTTTGTGTTTGGATTTCCAAGGACACAAAGAGGAAGTGATTTCATATTTGTGGTAGTCGAAATATTTTCAAATATGACACATTTTATCCCATGCCAGAAGACCAGTGATGCAATGCACATTGCTAACTTTTTTTTCAAGGAAGTTGTAAGACTTCATGGATTACCAAGAAATACTGTTTCATACAGGGATACCAAATTTGTTGTTCATTTATGGAGAACATTGTGGAAGAAGATGGGAACATAATTGTCCTTTAGTTCTGCATATCACCCTTAAACGGATGGATAGACTAAGGTGGTGAACCTAAGTTTTGGAGATTTACTGTGAAATTTGGTCACTGAACATGATAGCCAATGGGACCAGATTATAGAATAAATAGAGTTTCCATACAATGACTCAGTGAGAAGAAGTACCAGGAAGAGTCCATTTCATATAGTATATGGAATGAAGTTGAGGGGAGTGTCAGAGGTAAGAGATCTTGAACAGAGTGAATTTAGGAGTGTTGGAGTTGAAGACTTCACTGTAGAAATGCATGATCTTCATAATCAGATCAAAGAGTTGTTGTAGAGGAGAAAAAATGAATATAAATGCAGAGCTGATCAACATAGGAGAAAACTTTAATTTGATGTTGGAGATCAAGTTCTAGCAGATCTTAGGAAGGAGAGGTTCACAAGGGGAACACATAATAAACTAAAGTTGAAGAAGATAGGACCATGGAAAATCCTAAGAAAATTTGGTAAGAATGCTTATGAGCTAGAGTTGCCAAAAGATGTGGGTATATCGTCCATATTCAAAATTGTCGACCTGTATCCTTACAGGGAAGATGGAACTAGAGGACCAAAAGATCAGAAGGTGATCCAATAGAAAAATCATATGCCTATAGCAAAACATCCACAAATGGAGCATATCGTAGATCGACAAATTAGTAAGAAGACGAGAAGGAAAACATATTTTGAGTATTTGGTAAAATGGAAGGGACACCCAATAGAATATTATTTTTGGGTAAGTGAAGAGGATATCCATAAGCATGGAAAGTCAGTGCAGAAGCTCATGGACATGATTCCATGAATTTTTCAGCCAGAGGAGTATAATGCAGCAACGTCACCAACAAAGCACGAGTGGAGGACACTTGGGCACACTAGCGTGCATTTTGAAGAATTTTAAATTTTGAAGAAGGCGTATCACACTCACACAAATCTTTTGAAAATAATTGTAATTAAAGAACATATTTAATGATATGTAGATGGATGATTTCATGAGGACATTAGAAAATGTATTTTCTTTTAATGAAGCAGCATGGAGTAAAAATTCGATGTGTTCAATCTTATCTATCTATCAAAAATATTTATTGCAATAAATTATAGTAGTTGATAGCTTTTAATTCGATAGGATAGTTCTAGAGTAGTTGGAGGGAAGATCTCGAAGATCCCCTCTTATATAAAGATTTGTATTATTTCCTAGTAGAGGTTGTTTATGGGATGTTGATAGTTGTTGTAGAAGTTGTTGAAACAGTTTATGAACACATGTATATTTCAGCTGAATGAATATAACAGAGGAGCATTGTCCCAAATATCTGGTATTGTTGTGTCTATCTGAGTGAATGAATGGTAGACTCTCTATTTATTTGAAATTCTTTGTTATTTTTTGTTCTTGTGTTTGTGAATGCATTTCCCTGGTTGAATGAATGAATTTGTAAAGATTTAGATAAGTTTCAATTGTTTCTCTTCTATGAGAAAGTGAAAGTGTGCATAGTGTCTACAAGGTGTGCGTTGATAGAGTATATTTCGACTCATAAGATCAGAAGAGATAATGTGAACCTTATGTGCTCAAGGAGTGCATAGTGTCCTCAAGGTGTGCGTGACCGATTCCACTTGGAATCAAAAATTTCAACAGAGATAATTTGAGATTGTGGGTAGGATGAACCTCACAGGGAACAATAGGACATGGAAGAACTGCTGCAAAGAGTGCACAACCGCCTTCAAAGTGAGTATGGAAGGAAGTTCATCCACAAGTAGGGCATGCAAGATTCTTTCGACTTCGAATTTTAGGAAGAAGAGTGGCGAAAAATCTTCAAAGGAAAATTTAGGATCTAGGAAAATTTGCATGGAGAAATAACCATGAGGTGTTTCGACATTTTAGAGTTCAGAGCATTTCAAAGTGTTGAGACGTGGGATCGCTGAAGTCGCAAAATCACGAGGTGAATATTAATCGTTGGTTGCGATGAGTCACCTGGAAGAGGATTAGAGAATCTCAGAGTTAAAGATTCGGAGAAGTGGTGTCTGGAGTGAGTGAAATATCTGTGAAGTCATGAAACCTGAAGTACAACTAGACCGATAGATCCAAGGAGACACGTGGTAGAGACCCGCGAATTCAAGGAAAAGTGTTTCAGAAGGAAACAAAGGTGGAGGTTGCAATATCCTTGAAGCCGAAGTTACAAAAGGGTTGGCCTGAGATCACAACCTGTGGTCACATTAAGGAGAGAGTCTAGCGCAAGGCTAGTACTCATGAATCGGTGTTGCGAAGCGCCAAGAGTGGAGTTGCAGGTAGTTCAAGGTTGCATGTGACACCAAGGGGACCTGTGTGTGTGTATTAATTGTTTAGGGTATGTTGAAGGCCCAGAAAACCAATTCATTTCCAAGAGTTTGAAGATCCAAGATCGGGAGGTCGCAGAATCCCCGGGAGGGAAGTAGTTGTGCATCATTAACGCACCTGTCTTCTTCAAGGTGGTTCATAGAGAAAACTTGATTTAGACTTGGTCACAGACATAAAAAGTAAAAATGTAAAGAATACATTATGATCTTAGTTCTCATTGTGGTATTAAGTTCATATGAAATAGTAGAAACTTTAGATTTGCATTTACTAGCATCGAACTCTTTTATGTAAAACCGGAACACCACAAGTGCATGACCATGAACAAATATCCCACTTATTTTCTTTATTCCCCTCAACCTATAAATTACAAGTAGAAGAAGACCCTCGCTAGATGGTTGGTTGCGATGATGTCTGAACTAACCAATAGCGTGATGATCGAACCCAGGGATAGAGAGATAGTGTATAATGAAGTTAGAAGGCTTTGCATACTTTATGGCAACAATGAACATTATAAATCCACTTAGATAAGATCCAATCCCTAAATGAGAAGAGACTGACCGGTCATATTTGTTACAAAAACAGTTATTCCATCATGATACTGACAGGTATATGGACAATGCATGGCCTATCCATGCTTCCATGGGTTGTATTTTATGAGAAACCCCACAAACATTTCACCAATTTTTGCACAGAAATAGCAGCCCCGTCCACAA
The DNA here is from genome assembly GCA_010110895.2 of Picea sitchensis. Classification (NCBI taxonomy): domain Eukaryota; kingdom Viridiplantae; phylum Streptophyta; class Pinopsida; order Pinales; family Pinaceae; genus Picea; species Picea sitchensis. The sequence continues at coordinate 82,079 of SNQJ01S0029514.1, read as the reverse complement.
CTGCAAACAAGATTGTTTCCACCGTTTTCCTTATCAACAAATGCGGTTTAACACCTGAAGAAATTGCAAAAGCGTTTAGGCATTGCAATGAACTGCTTCGTGCGAAATCAAGTCAGAATATGGAATAATTTTTTAAGTTGTTAAATGGTTTTTCTTTGACTCACCCTGCCCAGATTCGACACACAGAAAAAAAATGTAGAGTCTAAGCTCATCTTCTTCGGGACATTCATGAAGGAAAAGGATATGGGTAGACTAGTTCATACTGGTGCAAGGACTTTTAGAAGAATTGAGCGGAGGCTTAAATCTACAGTTTCACTTTTGCGAAAAAATGGGCATTAAGGGCGAAGCATTGTTGGAATTACTAATAAGACATCCTGGCTTAAACAATTATTGAGTCATTTAAACAGGTCGTGGATTTGAAGCGTCAATGGTCACATCCTTATATGGACAATACATTGCATGGAATCCAGATGTGGACTGGAGTGTAGATCTATACGTTGCATGGAAACCACATGTGTGATAAATTGAGAAGCAAGAAATGCAGAGAGGAAGAATAGAACAGAAAACAGTATATTAGAATATAAGAATAAGAGTACAAAATGAGTACATGAAGAAGATCATGAAGAAGTTAGTATGCAAAGGGAAATAGCTGAGCTAAATAGGCTCAAGAGAATCAAGAATAGAAAGTACAGCTGGCCAAGACAACTGGTAGTGTACAGTCAGCCTGTTGAGGTTACATTATATTTAACACTCCTTCTTAAACTCAACAGTAACAAACATCGGCACTGATTATGCCTAAGTGTTGTCTTTGAAAATGAAAAACCGATTTTCTCAGTGGCTTTGTAAAGATATCAACAAGCTGATCTCGAGAACCACAAAATTGTAGTACAATATTACCATTATTGACTAGCTCGCGTATGAAATGAAAACGAGTGTCAATGTGTTTGCTTTTCTTATAAAACACATGATTTTTGGATAGAGCAATTGCTGAAGTATTGTCACAGAAAATAGGAGTTGGATCCTTTTCTGTATGTGACATATCTTTCAATATTCTTCTCAGCCACACAGCTTGATAGGAAGCTGAGGTCGCAACGACATACTCTGCCTCTGCAGAAGATATTGAAACAATTGGCTGCTTCTTTGATGCCCATGAGATTAGATTCATGCCCAGTTGAAAAACATGTTCAGATGTGTTTTTCCTATCATCTAGGTTGCCTGCAAAATCACTGTCTGTGTAACCAGAAAGTCGATTACTATCAGTTTTAGTGTACCATAAGACGAAATTGAGAGTTCCTGCAACATATCTCAGAATTCGTTTAGCCATTTTTCAATGAGAATCTTTGGGGGATTCCATGAATCTGGAAACAAGGCTGGTTGCATACATAATGCCAGGCCTAGTTGCAGTAAGATACAACAAACTGCCTACTAAACTTTTGTACAGGGTAGAGTCCACTGTAGGACCTTCATCATTCTTGCTCAATTTTATGCCTAATGGTATGGGGGTTTCTGTTGGATTGCATTCTTCCATGCGAAATTTTTTGAAGATATCTGCTGCATACTTTTGCTAACATAGCTCATAGCTCTATTTAATATATTTTTACATAAGCTTTGGAGTGGCATTTAACATTTAATAACTCTATATATGATACTGATAGATAGGTCTTGGTGAGAAAACAACTATGTCGGGTGAAACAAACCTTTTTGAGGACCACAACGGCTACGAAAATGGAAGAGTCCATAATAGAAGATTGAATATCCTCTGTTAAATTGTAAACGAGAGGGCTGCTGGCACAAATTCCATGTGGCCTATGTAAACTCACATTTCGGGATTATATTCTTATTATACTTCCATGCTCAATATGGAATTACCTTTATCAGTAATTTTGTTAAAGTTCCCTTCAAAATTTTAACGGGTAATATTATACTTGGTCGGTCACTTTTAATGTGGGAATTTTGGGTTGGTCGTGCGGTCTAATTTTATACACACTGCCAATAATGTGAAGATAAGTTAGTTTACTCTATATATATAGAGTAGAAATTTCCTTTCTTTCTCTAAATTTTTGGGTTGGTTGTGTGGCCTAATCTTATAACCAATGCCAATAATGTGAAGATTTGTTAGTTTATATATATAATAGAAATTTCCTTTCTTTCTCCACGTATAAAAAGATCACGTCAATATGGTTAATAATTGGAAGTTCCTAAAATTTGGAAGACGGTTCCTTTATTCTAAAGAGTAAATTTTAACTATTTACCGAGTAATAACATCGAAAATTTAAATCTGCTGGTTTACTAGGAAATTTATTTAATTTCATAAAAGATGTTGGTTGAACATAATTTTTTATTAGACAGATTAAATATCATAAAATGTGATATTATCACCCGTATATGAGAAATTAAAATGTATTACTAAATGAATTGAGTGTCTTAGGAAGTACAGCGTTTTAGGAAGTACCTAAAAATTATAATTGAAGTATACTTATAATAATTCATGCTATTGAAATTGTATCTTTCTAAAATTAAATAGTTCAAGATTGGATATTATTAATTTAATGAAAATTTGGATTCATTAGAGTGGTTTATAATGTTGCATTAATGAAATTGATGGAATGGAAACCTGTGGAATTAATTTAATTATATTAAACTTTTGTTAAAGTTAGATTAAACTCTAAGTGCTATTTTTTTGGGAGTATATACATATGAAGTATTATGACTTAATATAAAACAAGTATTTTAGATTGAATTTAAATATATATAATAACACTTTTTAGTTAGAGTTAAAATTTGAATATAAACCTTTAATACTTATATCAATGCAATGCAAATGTATCAACAAAATAATGATTATGATTAAATGGTAATTATTACCAAACATCTAAATAATCTAAGATAAAAAATTTGAATAACTTTTTTGTAACCACTTTTCCTCATATTCTAATTTCAAAATTAAAATTTCAATCTATCATCAAATTACTAAAATTTCAATCTATCATCAAATTACTAAATATGCAAATCATCAAATTACTAAATATGCAAGTGACCTGAAATTCTAATTCCAAAATTAAAAGCTAAACCTATAAGATTACTATTACAAGGAGGGATGTACATAACTTAAAAGTGTTTTATATGATNAAACATCTAAATAATCTAAGATAAAAAATTTGAATAACTTTTTTGTAACCACTTTTCCTCATATTCTAATTTCAAAATTAAAATTTCAATCTATCATCAAATTACTAAAATTTCAATCTATCATCAAATTACTAAATATGCAAGTGACCTGAAATTCTAATTCCAAAATTAAAAGCTAAACCTATAAGATTACTATTACAAGGAGGGATGTACATAACTTAAAAGTGTTTTNTATATATATGGTGTGAGTTGGTAAAGAATACGAAAAACTTATTAAAACTCCACTTTACTATGTCTTCTACATATATGTTGACTCAATTATAACTACAAACGCTCATGGATAGTTACTGTAAAGTGTAATTTTGTACAATTTTTTTGGAATTATGAGAAAAATTGGAATTATGAAAATGTTATAATTTCACTTTTAAGGATTTAATCTAAAATTTTTATAATACTTTCCTTGTTTCTAATAGTTTTGAATAACTTAGACAAGATAATCATGAGATTTTTATCCGTGAGCTATGCCATCGGTGTTTATTTGTCCTTTCCTTAACAGTTTCATGGATTTGTTTTCCTGTTGTTATTATTCTACAATTGTGTAGACTATGCCATGACGTGAGACCAATCAATAGTAATTTTCATATAGTTTTCAATGTATAATTTCTACTTATCTCTATGGCCAATTATATGTTTGAAAACAAGACTTAGTACCTTATTCTGGATGCAATATTTGATTAATGTCCTCACTTCTTCTCATGGCCATGCTTAGTTTATATAAGATATATAGTCCATTCCTATTTCAAACGCTTTATTAAATATTTATTCTTGTATTTCTCTTCTAATTTGTCTATTTTTCTTGCCATTCCAATATTTTTTGTTCATCTAAATATAAGTTTTTCTGCCAGGTGTTTGTTAATTGTTTGTCTTTCTAGCAGTTTAATTATGCATTTCAAGGTTTCTTCAGCTTGTCTACAAATAATACCTGCTAAAGAAGCGTATTGGTTGACTCTAATACCCATTCAACGAATAAAGCTACTTACAAATTTTCTCAATCAAGATCATCGACAATCATATTACCCTCTCTAGTGTCTGGGAAGTTCCTTGGCACATGGAGTTCGAAACATCAAACGAAGGACAAACCCAACAAAAACTAATGCAAAAACTAAACTTACTACCAAGGCAAGGACTAACTGTTTTGCAACTATTTTCCTTGTTACTATATAGCCACATTCACTTTTAAGTAATATTACAATGAACCAAGAGCCTATATATATCCAGATCTATTGATCTCGGGATATTACAATGAACCAAGAGACTGTATAATACATATGACAAAAGAAATGATGAAACTAAATTATGGAAAAGAAACATGTAATGTTCCCAACCATATCTGATTGTAACATTGGGTTTTTATTGAGATTTATGTGTTTTCTGGTTGTGGTATTTGTCAAACACTTTGTTGATTTTAGCCTCTTGAGTTGTGCTGGGGTTTATAATAAATGTGTCTTTATTGTGTGTTTGTAGAAAGTAAATATAGCAATGTATCCAACAACATATACACAACAAGATACAATAGAAACAACTCAAGAAAATAGAACAAATATCTCAAATATGATTTTATTCATAAAAATAGTTGACATCATACAAAATGGAGCAGATCTGGAATACATATAAGAGAATAGAGTGTATCCCTAATAATTCCTCCAAGATATAATAGAGATGAATATCTAGGCTTCCAAAATCCTCTCAAATCTAAATACCATGTAACACTGAAGACCAATAGATACCCATTGTTGTGTGTGATTCCCTCTCTCTCACAATGCGCACTTCCTAGTTGGAATGGTCCAAGGAAAGTACGACCTCCACTCTGATGGCCTAAAACCTATGCAAAACTCTGTGAAATGATAGATATGGTTATGGAAAGAATATATGAACAATATTTGAGAATTATATCAATTGGAAGACCCCCAAACAACAATGTCTCTAAGAATAGATGCACCCTCCTAGTTGAAACAAGCCAATAATTCAGCTTCCAGGAATATGGTTGCCAGAATAATAAAACCAACTTCCAAAATATATATCGGGGGTTGGGTAACCCGTACTCCAAATATCCAATCTACTAGGAAAGGTATTCCCCTTTAGAACACTAGATATGCTATGGCCACTGTGCCCTCCTGAAGATGAAATGTGCCCCACTGGTAGAAGAAATGAATGGTCTGATGAATACCCTCAGACATTGTTGTAAAAAGGAACTAGGGTGATGGATAATAACCCTGGAGTGAGATCTATTGTGAATATGGTCATCTCTAAGCAAATTGAACTACTCTCTCAAGATGGGTGTGCCCTAGCTTTGCGGAAAAACATGCAACAATATGCCTTGCCTCCACCAATGCTTCTGGAACTAAATAAAACTGATGTAGAATGGTGAGGGAGGAATATTTCACCTCAGTGACCAAGCTTGGATCGATAAAGGTGGGATATTTCACCACCGAGAAGATCTCTATGGCTTGTTCAGTCAAAACCCTCAAAACCCCCAAGGGATCTCTAGAATGAAGCCAAACATCAAAATGATAAACAAAATAATGAGAGAATAGATGCACCCCTATCTCTCTTTTATTCCCCCTATTCACATTTTGTCTCTAAGTGACATTTACTTTATTTTATTATTCCTTAATTAAATCACTTTATTAATTAATTAACCATTTTACCTCTAAAAAGTGATTTATCCCTCCATATGGATTCTTAGGCCACTAAATGTCACTTATCATCATCTTATCTTGTAGTACTCTTCCTTGTGATTCTGATGAGCTATTACACTAAGAATTTTCTCCAAGTAGTATTTCCAATACGACCTTCTTAGTGATTTTAATTAAAATATAACCCATAATAACCCAAAATTACGGAAATCATCAGAATGAAATGGAACAAAATCCAAGCTATGTGGAATGGATATTGATGATGAAATATGATGAATGATGCAATTTGGGCCCAATAAAACCCCTCAATATCTATGGAACTTGTTTTCACCCATATCTGGCTACTCTGGTAGGCATAACACTATGTAATGTGATAATGGCCAAAAGTGGGGACATTACAGTCCTCCTTACTAGAATATTGCTTGTCCTAAAAGAATAATTGAATCAGTATACATATGATACTAGGGTCCCATATCCACATGTGTGACACAAAGTAGTCTCCCCTCAACCTGTGGCCCCTCTAAGTGCTCACCACGCATGACACCCAAATGCTCCTGATGAGTAAAATGATCAATGGCAATAGAATCTTGGTCAACTACCCAAGCAACCACTCTACTCGAAACTCGAATCCATAAAACATTGAACTATCAAGTACTCCAAACCCTTAATTCCATATCAAGATGTGAACTACAATGCCCTGTGAAGTATATTCCTATAAAAAATTAACACCATGAGTCTCCTACAAATAACACATGGTCTCCACCGTAAATGAGTCTAACCTCCAAGACCATACCAAACCCAACACAGCCTCCATCGAATGAAGGTGTTTCTTCCATAGTGAGGTACTACCAGACCTCAAAGAATCCCCAACAAGTGACATGCTCCCCCCAAAACTAAAGCTCAATGGAAAATCAAAGTAATTTTCCCCTGTTAATATTCACTCCCCTCTATCAATCAATGAAATTTCCATCCCTACAATCCTAGGGTCCCATGCTATTTTCTGACAGGGACCATCACACTAACATTACACTACTTTGATCATGACTGTCTCCTCAAAGAATACATACTGGATCCTCCACTCTTGGATCCTCATGGTAAACCTTTTATGATTGGTCCTACTATAAAATAGATGAATCTGCAAAGGTATCTGTGTGGAACCAAAATATTCTCGTCCATTGACCAACTCAATCATGAGTATCAATAGGGAGAACATGTCTCGTCTCATAGAACAGATCCTAACAAACCCTCTCAAAGTAATCCAAGAGCGAAGACTACTCCCTGTTGGCACAACCCATACCCTCATAAGATGAAGCAAACTACTGACCAAATGGACTCCCAGGTCCCATGGAAAATTCAGAAGTTCATCACTTCCAATCCCCGCTAACTATTGATGAGATCTAATGATAACTATCATAAACCCTCCATCATCATCCCAATGAGAACCTAAATCTGTATCAATATTTGATATCTTCTATGTCCCATGGCCTAAGATACTCTCCCTCATGCCCAAGGCATCAATTGTCTGTCTCTGATAATCCACCTCTATTGTTTTGTGTGCAATAAAGACACTCTTGTCAAGTGGTCTTGGAATACCAACTATCCATGTCCCCTGCCACTGTCTATCTCCCCTTGTGTTGTTGTCAATGATGAAAGTATCGATAAAGGCTAAAATAAATACATGCAATCGACTGTAGGACTGGAAAATGTCATATGCTTTGGTCAATCCCAAGGACTTGATGAAAATATTGTCCACAGGTACCCATGGTGAATAATCTCATGTACTCGTCACTAAACTCTAACCATCAGGTACAACTAGAGGTAACTCCAAAAAATGTTGGTCAGTCACACTCTAACCACCATCACTCATACAACCAATGCTACTGTTAAGGTGATCTCCTAGAACTATATATTGTTTCTAGGGATATAAATCTCCATTCTCTACTAAGAATGTCTCCTCCCTACAATCCAGTGCATCCCTATGAATCCCACGGTATACCCCTCTACGTCTCTATGAACTACCACTCATCACTATGTCGAGTCTCCATTTTGACATAAGATAATACCCTATCTTACCCTCTATATAAGTCTTTTTGCCTCTGTTATAAACCTATACTAGACTATTCCCTCCCAAAACACATAACTAATAGCTATGTCATGTCAGGAAGAGGTAATTGGTGATTCAAATCATGTTTTTTTAACTTTCATAAATTAATTCGATTGAAAGTGTTTTATTTTGTATAGTTCTAATAATTTGATTTATGAGTAGTCTATTCGACACTACTAGACACCATGTAATATGGTACTGAATCCATTCTGATACCCAAGATAGTTTTGATCCAGTACCAACTCCATTCTAGTACCAAGATGTGCACTATTCCGGTACTCCTTGCTCTATTCTATTCCGGTACCAGACTCGTGACTGTGTGCAATCCGGTACCAAAACCTCTATTTTAGGATGTGCCAGTTGGACCTGGATAATAGTGGAGATTTTGAGAAAACAGTTGGATAAAAGAATCTAAGTCAGTTCTCCAGTTGCAATAGACTCCATCGCTCATGCACTTCGTGTCATGAGGATGGAGTTGACTCCTAAAAATTCGATGTAAATCTTAATTCTGGAATTTCTTGAATTGTTTAATGTTTCTCCATAAAAATTGGTAGTATCGGCTTACCTTATATAAGGAATGTTGTGTATATAGAAATGTAAGAAATATATGATAAGAATCAGACAGTACTTGTCGTCGTCATGTATGAAGTAAAATATTGTTGATCCAATTTACCAGCTGAATTAATACATAAGATCTTTTATATCAATTCTTGGATGTGAGTGAAAGTTTTAGTATGTTAACTCCTTAAGAGGTTCCTTGTTGGTTCAGCAAGGGCCCACTGCCACAACTAAGGTAAACCTCATTGTATATGTTCTGTGTGTTTGTGTGGATAGTTTACAGCAGTGTGTGTGTGTGATATTAGTCTTTATTTCATTCTCAGGATTGAGCATTGAGTTAATCATTTTGGATTGGTGTGTATAGGCAAGTGCTAGATCGAATATACATTTTATTATCCAATGTTGAAGGTAGCTATCTCATAATTTGAATTGTGGGACTGATATTTTAAGTGTATGATTGTAGTATAGCAAGGGACCAAGAGACTTTATCTTTCATCTTCATGTCTTGTAATAAAGTCTTTCAGTTATACTGAATTCCCCTTGTGCTGGTTTGGTTGAATTACATGAAGTTGAAGTTGGTATTTGTTTCAAGAATAGTTGGAGTTGATTGTCTTAATTACTACAGGAGGCAAAATTCTTAAAGTTCATATTTTCAAATGAAGTGCTGAAAATGAACATACTTGTTTCTCTGGTACAACATCTCTTTGATTGACTATTTTTCTAAGTTTCATTATCAGTTTTCTCTTTTAGGTTTAGAGGATATTTTGAAGTATTTAGAGATCTTATAAATGGAATTTTTATGTTATTAATTATTTCCTATATGCAATAGACTTACATAGGTTACTTGTTCTCAGCACATATGGTGTAACGACTCTTTCAATTACGAGTCCCGGATTGACACTTAAATGAGTGTGAGATATACAGTGAACATATTTAGGAACCAACATTTTGGTGTCATTGTCGGGGAGTTGTAAATGGTAACAGGTAGCATATTTTTTGGTTTGATGAAGTATTGGATTGGATTTGAGGATAATCTGAGGGTGGGGAGAAGACAGTAATATGAAAGGTAAGAACCTATGCATCCACTTTGGTGGGGTTGCTCCAAAGTCAGGTTGTCCTCCTACCTCTAATTAGGAATCTACATTTTCATTGATTTCATTTTTTTTTATGAGTAGGTATATGGATAATAAAGGGAGATTTATTGCTCCTAAAATCTCAAAAAAACCAGAAAAACAAACAACAAAGAAAACCCCCCCTTATACTAATTCATCGAAAACTCATGCAGGAAAAATTCTCAGAGGAGAGAGCTGAAAGGAATCCATTGCAACAACAACAAAAGGCACTAAATCCGAAGCCACTGTTCAGATTAAAACATAAGGCAACAAGAAAAGGAGGTAGCACTGGCGACCCCATCCAGAAGAGAAACTAGAAAAGAAGTAGAGGTGATAATAGAAGATGTTGCATCTGCTATTGGAAGACAACACAAAACCTTGGAACAACCAGAGATACCAGATAACCCAATGGTGGAACCATCACTCAGTGGAGAAAATTCACCACCTCCTTACAGAGTGCTCGAAAACATGGTAGAAGAAGAGGGAAGCACAACCAATGAAACAAAGACATTTAGATTCCCCATACTGGATATGGCTAAAGACATTTCTATAAAGAACATTCCATTATCTTCACTTCCTCATTTCAGAGGTATGTTGACAGAAGACCCTGACTCATTTTTATTTGAATTTGACATATTGTGTAGGAGCTATAACTACACAAATAATGCTCAAAAATTAAAACTTTTCCCAGCCACACTAAAATATTCAACACTACGGTGGTTCATGAGCTTAGGGGAACACACAATTTTGTCTTGGGATGGTATGAAGGAGACCTTCCTCCAGAAATACTAGGATTACTGCAGACCTAGGGATGCTAGGAATGATATATTCAAAATGCAACAATCATAAGAAGAAAGCTTAGAAGACTACTTAGAAAGGTTCTTATACAATTACCAAAAGACTAAGAAGTTTTCCTTAGATACAACTACAATTAGGACTATCTTTCTAAAGGATGTGAGGTATGATTGCATTGAAGTGTTAAACCTTATGAGTTCTGGGGACATATACCAAAAACCATTTGCAGACATAGTAGAGTATTGTAAAAGATACTCTCATAGTCAAGCTAGAATAGGGAAAAGTATAAAGGACCCTACCAACAGAATCGCTAAAACCACATCCATAGGTGTCACAAGCATTGAGCTAGGAAATCTATTGGAAAACTTTAAAACAAATATCCTACACACCATCAGTTCCCAAGTAGATACCATGCAAGTTAAAAGAAAACAAGAGGAAGAAAATGTTGCGTTAGAAATCTTCTGTCATTGGTGTATGAGGAAACACCCTGAAAATGAATGCCCCCTCAATGTTATTAAACTCTGTGGTATTTTCACAAAGGACCATCCTACTAATGAATTCCCTTCTCTCCCTGGATTCAAGGCCATGTTCAAGGGAGGAGGAGAACCTTTGACATCGTACCCCACTAGGAGACCATGGAAACAACAAAACCCTAGCATGTTTTCCAACCCAATTACACAATAACCCCAACACCAATGGGTACCTCGCATGTCTTATCCTCAGTGGTCAACAAAAACCAAACCTTGGCAACAGGGGAGGAGAGGACCTATATATGGAAATGTCCCCTTTCAACCAGCAAATTTTCCCACCTATCCATAATATCCTTCGAGTATTTCACAGTTGCTCCCAGGTTTTAACCCCCCTGCTCTTCTTCCACCCCCACAACCACAACAACCACTTGCACTACCAATGAATCCAAATATGCAACAACCAATGCAAGATGTACCAATCCAAAATCCTCCTCAGCCTACTCCTATTCTTGTAGAACCTATCCCTAACCTAAATAACAGATCGACACAACCTATACAAAATGTTTAAGTACAAATGTTCCCTACATACATAATAATTCCAGCTCCATTTAATGGAATTGAATTAAGATCAGGAAGGATTGTAAACAAAACAAATCCCACTATGGTCATTCAAGAGGAACACGTGCATAATCACACAAACCAAGAAGAACAAATAGATGTCCAAATGGTTCAAAGAGAAGAACAGATGACTGATCCATTGAATGAAAAAGGAAACACTCTAGTACCACAAGAAATCCCTTCTCCCAACTCCCTTGCAGCAGAAATGCCCCATGAAACAAATCCCCCTTACCCAAAAAGGTTTCGCATAAAGAAAATTGAGGAACCTCTAAAACATAATCTAGAGACTGAACTCGAGAATATGTGTGTAAAGATTCCACTACTACAGGCCAGTAAAGACATACATATCTATGCTAAAATTGTAAGGTACCTTTTCACTAAAAATCTAGGGAGAAAGAGGAAAGAGCCTCCTGTCATATGAGTGGTAGGATAGGTATACGAGTTTATTATAGAAATGCCTTCCAAGTATAGTGATCGAGGGAACCCAATGGTAACCACATAAATCAATGGTGTTTCCTTACCTAACACATTTATTGATCTAGGGGCAACAATAAATGTGATGTTAGTAAACACTATGAAAAAACTGCAACTAGATCACTTAAGACCTACAAAAACTTTGCTAGAGCTTGCAAGTAAATAAATCATCACCCCAGTAGGAAGTTTAGATGATATAACAGTGACATTGGTCTCTTGGGAATACCCTGTGGATTTCTTGGTAATCCATTCCAAATCCCCCAAACCATGACACCCAGTGGTACTAGACTGACCTTGGTTGGCAACTACTAATGCATTCATCAGTTGTCGATCTAGAGAAATGAGAATTTCTAATGGCACTCAAAGTCATAAACTTATCCTTTTCCCCCCCGCCCAACTAGCCACGGAAGTCCCTCTCTGGTTGGAGAATCTGTATGGGAAGGATGACTATACCTAGCCTTTGTTGACACTTGAACAAGTAAAAGGAGTAAAAGAACACTCTGAAGAACAAATTCTAAGTCTATTCTTGGTTGCTTCGGCATGCATTGACTATTCCCAATCTTTCCCCAACTACCCACATATTTAGCCCTGAATTTAAAGAAATTTGGCACCCTTCCACTTCTACAATAGCCACTCTTTTACAAATAGAGGAAGGGAAGGATTCTATTGTCCAAGCTATAGAAATCAGACTTGGGAAGTCCCTGTATATTAATGCCAGCCTAGAAATAGATCAACAACAAAAGCTGGTACAAATGATTCAGGCGAAATCCGACATGTTTGCATGGGATTACTCTGACATGAAAGGGATCCACCTAGATACATGTATGCATCATATTTACACTAATGATCAAATCAGACCTATCCGACAACCCCAGATAAGAATGAACCTAGCCTTGAAAGATATAGTAAAGGAAGAACTCCAAAAACTCCTACAAGCCAATTTCATTTACCCTATATTAGATAGCAAAGGGGTCTCCCCATTAGTTATTGTACCAAGGAAAAATGGGAAATGGAGGATTTGTGTGGACTTTCGAGAGCTAAACAAGACCACCTATAGAGACTACTTCCCTTTACCTTTCATAGATCAGGTCTTGGATACTTTATCTGGGAAGAGGTACTTTTCTTTTCTGGATGGGTTTAGTGGCTACAACCAAATACAAATTTCACTAGAAGACCAGGATAAGACCAGATTCACCTGCCCTTGGGGGACCTATGCTTATAGGGTTCTCCCCTTTGGGTTATGTAATTCCCCTGCTACCTTTCAGAGGGATTTCTTGGCTATTTTATCCAATCTGACCAATGATTGTGTGGAAGTCTAGATGGATGAATTCACGGTATACGGGGATGATTTCCAATAGGCATTGGATAATTTGAAGAAGGTATTGGTTAGATGTAAAGAGACCAACCTCTCACTCAGTCACAAAAAATCAAGAATGATGCTTACTGACGGAATCTTTCTAGTTCACCACATCTCCGATACTAGAATAAGAGTGGACCTTGCCAAAATCGACATTATTTCCCAAATTAAGATCCCTAGTTCACAAAAGGAAATCATAAGTTTCTTAGGGCATGTCAGCTACTATAGGAGGTTTATTCAAAATTTTACAAACATAGCTGCCCCCCTTTTCAAACTACTAATGAAATATTTTGAATTATGTTGGGATGAGCAATGCCAAATCTCCTTTGAAATCTTAAAAACAAAACGTTCAAGTGCTCCTACTTTGAGAGGTCCAAACTGGTCTCTTCCTTTCCATATCTATACAAATGCCTCAGATACCACTTTGGGAGCGGTATTAGGACAAAGAGAAGGGAAGATTCCTTATGATATATACTTTGTTAGTAAGAACCTCTCACCTGTTGAAGCAAACTATACTATCTCAGAGAAAGAATTCTTATCAGTAGTACATGCCATCAACAAGTTTAGACACTATATAACACGATACAAAGTTTTTATGCACACAGATCGCTCAACTATCAGATTTCTAATGAATAAAACTATTACAAATGCTAGAGTAACTAGATGGCTCTTGTTACTACTAAAATTTAATATCACTATCATAGACAGGCCTAGAAGAGATAACTCGATCTCTGATTTTCTTTCTAGGCTTATCCATACATGTGACAATACTCCAGTAGATGATGATTTTCTGGATGAGAATTTATTTTCCATTTCTACTTTCACCCCTTGGTATGCAGACGTAGCCAACTATTTGGTAACTGACAAGCTGCCTCAAAGTATGACATCCATATAAAAATAGAGAATCATTCAGCTAAGTGCCAATTATATGTGGCATGAAGATACCCTATACTGAACAGGACTTGATTTGGTAATCAGAAGATGAGTCCGGGAAGATGAAATGAAGGATATCTTCAGAGCCTACCATGAAAGCCCATGTGGAGGCCACTTTGCTGACAAAAGGCCAGCTTACAAAATCCTACAATCTGGCTATTATTGGCCAACCATTTTTAAAGATGCAAAGAAATACGTGGCCAACTTCGATGATTTCCAAAGAATGGGAAGACCTACATCAATCGATGAAATGGCACTCCAATCCCAATTAGTAATCAAACCCTTTGAAAAATGGGCCTTAGATTTTATAGGACCTATCAATCCCATGTCCCAAAAGAACAAGTACATATTAGTTTGCATAGACTATGTAACAAAATGCGTAGGAGCTAAGGCCCTGTATTCAACCAATGAACAATCTGTTGTAGATTTTCTCTTTGAGGAAATTTTCACTCGTTTAAGGGTACCTCGGGAGATAGTCAGTGATCAAGGAACACAATTCACCTCAAATTTAGTTAAGGCCCTTATCGAACAATAAAATATCAAACACAGAAATTCTTCACCTTGTCACCCCCAAGCCAATGGCCAAGTAGAATCGACCAACAAAGTGATAGAGGCCATCCTCACTAAGATTGTTCAGCTGCATCACAAAGACTAGGTTGATAGGTTGCCTGAGGCCTTGTGGGCCTACAAGACATCTTTGAGAAATACAACAGGCCATACACCGTATGAGTTGGTATATGGGAAGCAGGTACTACTACCCATAGAGTTTTAGGTAAAGACCTTCAGAACTACCATGCAATTAGGAATGGACCTGAATGAAGCTAAAAAATAGAGGCTATTACAATTGAATGATCTTGATGACATAAGACAAGATTCTCTACAAAGAACCACCCTAATAAAAGAACAAAAGACTAAATGGCACAACAAGTACATTAAACAAAAGTCCTTCTAGCCACGTGATTGGGCCCTCCTATATGATAGCAGATTTAAAATTTTCAAAGGAAAATTGTCTACCAGATGGATGGGGCCCTATGAGGTTGATACAGTCTATGGAAATGGTGTATTAAGGATAAAGACTATTGATGAAAAGTAGACTTCCCTTGATGTAAATGGACATCAACTAAAGGTTTATCACAAACCGCTGTCAAAGGAGGATTTTGTCAAAAATGTTCTTCAAACTGCCGAAATGCAACTAGTAAGCAACAGGGTTTTCCCTCCTGTTGAGCTAGCATAGTAAGTTCAAATTGTATAAATTCATTTTATGTACATAGGTGTGTCATGAGATGAAGTTTTTTTTTATTTTTAACTAACAAAGACAAAAGAAAAATTGGTGGTGTTCCCATGTAGATAAACAAATAAGGAGGACAACTACCAGAAAGAGTCTTCTTTAAGTTTTTCAGACTCTTTAAAATTGAAAACATTGTTGAGAAGGAACTGGCTCGGGCTCGAAAAAAATCCATGGGACAGTATAAACAGTTTCCTTTAAGTTTTTAAGACTCTTTAAAATTGAAAATACCGGCGAGCAGGAATTGTCCCGTGCTCGACAAAAATCCACGGGACAGTATAGAGAGTTTCCTTTAAGTTTTTCAGACTCTATAAAATTGAAAATACTAGCGAGCATTAACTAATCTAGGCTCGATAAAAATCCACAGAAAAGTAGTAGTTAGGATTATTATCATGTTGAAATAAAAGATGAAATGCCAGCAAAAGTGTGGTCACCTTGGCTCCAGAAGAAAAGGAGTTTTTTCATCTCACTTACTGGTCATTATAGAGTACCCTCTTGTTACAAAGATTTCCTGCATTATTCCTCTATAAACTTTGGAAACTGCATGGTTTTTCAGATGGATTTGACCATAGAACACCAGCTATTTCTATAAATCACTGTCACCAGAATCAGTGTCAAGATTTTTAATCTCAAGAAGGTTCATTTTTTTGCTTATTTCGAATCGATGATCACCTCTATGTATGAAGGGCCACCAAATCATCTTGTTGTGTCTATCTGGTACCATATCCTATCCAGTATGAAAGAAGGGGCCTTTTGCTATTCCGGTACCAATTGCAAATCTTACACACAGGTGGTCTAACACTCAGGTAATTAGGTGATTCTATACCAACTGCAACTTTTACATAGAGGTGATCCAACACTCAGGTAATCAGGTGATCCTATACCGACTGCAAATTTTACACACAGGTGATCTGACACTCAGGTAATCAGGTGATCCTGTACCAACTACAAATTTTACACACAAGTGATCTGACACTCAGGTAATCAGGTGATCCTATACCAACTGCAAGTCTTACACACAAACAATCCGACACTTAGGTGATCCCATATCAATTACAAATTCTACACACAGGTGATCTAATACATAGATGATCCAGTACTGGTAAGAATATGATGGGTAACTTTCATCATGTTTCCAAGTCGCTATCAAATTATTAGTGTGAGGACATACATATTCGACACTTTTTTCGTATTATTTAAAGGAATTAGACTAAATATGCGTTTAGAACATCTTATTTCTCTTGGATCATGACGTACCCTTGTTTTGTCATGAATCTCTGTAGAAATCTTAGACCTCACCTCTGTGAGAAGGAAGTGTCCTACAAAACATAAAAAATGAAAAATCACGATGTCTTTTATCGGATCAAACTCCCTCTGTCTATCTGATAAATAAACCCCATGATTAGTTTCCGTACTATATGAGATGATGTGAACCACGAATCTCATCATATCAAGTAATGATCCCAATCAATTTCATATACACAAGTCTCAATCATAATGACCACCTCCTTTTGTCAATATCGTCTACCACCAAGCTTCCCACGAATCTGAAAAATGTTAGTAGATCCAACTTACCTCACCATATCATCATGAGTATCGACATGACCATTGTAATCTACACTTCCATTCATAAATTCTCCTCTAGATGGATCCACCATCCAGATGAGAATTATTTACCCTTGTTGTCACACAATCTACAGCCACCCTATGCCTTTGTATCCCTTGTATGTTTCTCCAAATCGATACTCTATCATCCAGTACTCAACCCTTGACCTTATATCCATGCCTTATCCACCCAAGAGAATTTCTTAAAATAGCATGGGGGTCAACAGGGATGAGGCAATATTTCAAATATACAAAGAAACAACAGAATATCAGGCTTGTAAGAAAAAATATGAACAGGCAGGGTGGGTGCCATTCTTGGAGAAATTTAAGGGCCATCATGAGGGAATTTCTCTCATCTTTGCGCAGACATATGATGGAGAGAATGTGAAACTTGGGGATGTGAAGTTAAAAATTACAGAGGCCACTATAGTAGAGGCCATGTGTCTCCTGATGGTTGGAAAAAGATACTTCAAAAGAGTGATCGTAAACAAAAAGATCTGTCAACAATTCCTCAAACCAGAACATCACGACCCCGATTGGACCAAGGACGTCCCTCGGAGCTATATCAAAGAAAAATATTTGACAATGCTTATATGTCTGCAGAAATTCCTCACCTGTGAGGGAAGGTATGTCGTGACCTTCATTTATCATTTAAAGCTTTTGTCACATTTTGAGAGAGGACCACAGATAAATTTTCCCCATTTTTCATGGATTAGTTTAAAGAAAATGGAAAAAGGGGTGAGGTCAGTTTCTAAGAAACCCGAGACTATATCATAGTTTAATCAAACTTCTATTTGTTCATGACCTAAAAACACAAGGGGGTAGTTGGAAGCAGTTGCTCCAATAGATCTTCTATCAAGAGAAATCCAAGTTAGTCGAGAAACAGGAGGCAGGGAAACACAATGAAGGCTCAAGCAGAAAAGAAAAGAAAGACATGGCATCAGGAGGTAAAGAAGACATTGTTGTGCCCAACTCATGCCATCCCATTGAGAAATCAGTGACATAAAAGTCTTTCATAGGGGAGATTGTTATATCAAGAAAGAAGACATCCACTCAATTCCAGAGAGTAAGCTCTAATTTGGTTCAAAGGGGTAAAAGATGAAAGGAAGGCTCAAAACCATGTGGTCAATCAGATAGCGTTCCCAAAACAATTATGGAAATGCCATCAGAACCAGCCAGTCAAATAGAGAAGACCGTTCACTTCTAGTTACAAAGCAAGAAAAAGTTTGCACCAGCTAAAGTGTCTAGCTCAGTCCTACACCCTAGAGACCAACGATCACAGAATAAGAAACAAAAGAAGGGGGAGATGGATAAATAAGGGATTTTACTAGAGCCAACTGTAAAATCCCCTCCAAAATCCCCTAAAGAATTGAAAAGTATTTCTAAAGTTACTCGGTCTTCCCAAAGCTCAGTTGGTGGCTTGAAGGAGACTACTAAGGTGACAAGTAAAAATAGAAAGAAACTAGAAGGAAAGGAGGAACAAGTTCTAGAGCCCACGCCTCAATCTTCCAGCTTAGGAATACGGGTTTGCCAGCAAAAGCAAACCACATAACTTACAGTTCAATCCTGCAAGATAAAGGTCCAGTCAACACAGGAGGTACAGATGTCTAGGCCTACCCCTATCAGTAAATCTAAGAAAAGGAATTTGTTTTAAGAAACTCCTACGCCTGTCAGCAAGTATAAGAAAGCCTCACCACCCATACGCAGGACCACTAGAAGTATGCGTAAACAAGAGACAATTCCAAACATACCTTCACCTCAAAGAGAACCTATGGATATACCATGTTCTCTAGACAAAGAGAGTGGCTGGGGAGCTCCCACAAGTTAAACAAAAGGACCGGTAATAATAAGTGAGATAGAAGGATTGGTAACAGAGACTTTGATGGATTTGAGGAAGGGAGAAGAAGCTCGAGAGGCGGTAACTCACAAAGAATTCACACCAAGTCCAGGAAAATCCTTGAGTAGATGAAAGATAATAATAAAGGCTTCGAGGAGTCTGAGGAAAGAAAAAGAGGCTCGAGAGATGGTGGCCAAGGAAGTACTCACACCAAGTCCAGACCAGTCCCTGAATGAACCAACATTATTAATAGAAATTGAGATATTGAAACAAGAAATTGAAGAATACAAAATATTGGATAGCCATATCAAGGCAGAGGATGCATAATTGAAGGAGCAACATGTGGAGGTCTCTACCAAACTTAACAAAGTCTTGCGATTGGTCCATTATACTAGGGTGATCAAGAAGGAATTGAAGACTAAAGCTTTTGATGTTAACATTTTTCAATTTGAGGAATGACAAAGGAGGGTCCAATTGTGTAGAAAGTTTTTAGGTATCATTTTTTGATATTATTGCATGAGGACATGCAACATCTTCAACATGGGGGAAATGTTGAGTCTCCATTTTGACATAAGATAATACCCTATCTTACCCTCTATCTAAGTCTTTTTGCTTCTGTTATAAACCTATACTTGACTATTCCCTCCCAAAACACATGCCTAATAGCTATGTCATGTCTACAAGAGGTAATTGGTGATTTAAACCATGTTTGTTTAGCCTTATTAAATTAATTCGATTGAAAGTGTTTTATTTTGTATAGTTCTAATAATTTGATTTATGAGCAGTCTATCCGACACTACCAGACACTGTGTAATCCGGTACCGAATCCATTCCAGTACCCAAGACAACTTTGATCTAGTACCAACTCCATTATGGCACCAAGACGTGCGCTATTCTGGTACTCCTTTCTCTATTCTATTCTGGTACTAGACTCGCGACTGTGTGCAATATGGTACCAAAACCTTTGTTTTGGGATGCACTAGTTGGACCTGGATAATGGTGGATATTTTAAGAAAATAGTTGGATAGAAGCATTTGATTTAGTTCTCTAGTTGCAAGAGACTCCATCGCTCATGCACTTCGTGTCATGAGGATGGAGTCGACTCCTAAAAATTTGATGTAAATCTTAATTCTAGAATTTCTCGAACTATTTAATGTTTATCCATAAATATTAGTAGTATTGACTTACCTTATATACATAATGTTGTGTAGAGAGGAATATAAGAAATATACAATAAGAATTAGACAGTACTTGTCGTCGTCATGTATGAAGTAAAAGACTGTTGATCCAATTTATCAGTTGAATTAATACATAAGATCTTTTATGTCAATTATTGGATGTGAGTGAAAGTTTTAGTCTGTTAAATCCTTAAGAGGTTTCTTGTTGGTTCGGCAAGGTCCCACCACCCCAACTAAGGTAAACCTCATTGTATACGTTCTGTGTGCTTGTGTGGATAGTTTACAGCAACATGTGTGTGTGTGATTAGTCTTTATTTCATTCTCAGGATTGAGAATTGAGTTAATCATTTTGGATTGGTGTGTATAGGCAAGTGCTAGATCGAATATACATTTTATTATACAATGTTGAAGGTAGCTATCTCATAATTTGAAGTGTGGGACTAATATTTTAAGTTTATGATTGTAGTATCGCAAGGGACCAGGAGACTTTATCTTTCATCTTCATGTGTTGTAATAAAGTCTTTCAGTTATACTGAATTCCCCTTGTGCTAGTTTGGTTGAATTACATGAAGTTGAAGTTGGTTTTTGTTTCAAGAATGGTTGGAGTTGATTGTTTTAATTACTATAGGAGACAAGCTTCCTAAAGTTCATCTTTTCAATATAAGTGCCTAAAATGAACATACTTGTTTCTCTGGTACAACATCTCTTTGATTGACTATTTGTCTAAGTTTCTCTATCAGTTTTCTCTTTTAGGTTCAGAGGATATTTTGAAGTATTTAGAGATCTTAGAAATGGATTTTTTATGCTATTAATTATTTCCTATATGAAACAGACTTAGATAGGTTACTTGTTTTCAGCACATATGGTGTAACGACTCTTTCGATTATGAATCCTGGATTGACATTTAAATAAGTGTGAGATATACAGTGAACATATTTACACACCAACACACTGTATGCATTTGCATACTCATATGATCTCCTGTATACACCTGCAACATCATATATCCTTGGTTTAGTATTGGGTTATCCTTTACATTAAGGTTGTCCCATCCTGGAACACAACTGGAAGTGCCCTCATAACTTCCCTTGGCTCTAGAATCCCCATGTGTATGTGTGTTGCCAACTGTCTCAACACCCCTCATGAAGGGTTGTCCTTGTGACCCATGGACATCCTCCTGTGTCTCCAAATCACATCTCTCCATACTAATCAGTGATCCTGGTTACTTCTCATGCTCCTCAATAAACTGGTGCTCCACTGCTAAGCCACCAACACCCTATAGAAATGTGGTTGAAAGATATACCTAACTCTCTATTGAGATAGATGTAGTGGATAATTGTCTAATATCCTCAAGGAGCTCCTCTAATATGGAATTTGATTCCTAAAGGGTTGTATGTGTGCCTTCTGATGCAGGAGCATCATTGGCAAGTGCACAGAGGCGGGACCACTCAACACATGTGAGTTCTTCTAGAAATTCAACATTGACAGTTGCAGCCGATTTTGAAATCCACCTTCTTCATGCAGCATCAAAATTCTCCTTTGGAGGCACGCTTGAACCGATGTTGAGTTTTACCCTTTGAGGCACGTTTTGAAAGTTGTAAATAGAGCAGGATTTTCCACTTCGGCTTTGGAATGCAACGAAACTAAGATAGCGTAGGATGAATCTTAGAGTAGGAAAGTAGCCAGGTGAAACCCTAAAAACATCTTTTGAGTTATGTAGAAGTTGATACACCGAGTTAGAGAGAGTTGGATATACAGAGAGAAACAAGCGGTAAGAGAGAACTGTGAGTTAGCAGGATATCTCAATCTTTTGAGTGACTGTAATTTGGAATGTATTGTGTAGCCAGTGGGCACTTGTGAATATAATAGAATGGAAAATTGACCCAAATGTATGGTGTTTGGACCGTGTGCATTTTCTTGTTATTCTCTATTTTCATGAACAAGTGGATGGAACTGTGAATTTTCCTAGTTTCAATTGTTTCTTTTCATTGGAAGCTCTGCAAGGTATGCATCGAGCCAGAGAGGAACACTATGGATCTAAGTTATCGAAATCCCTTAGATGCAAGGAGTGTGTGGGAGATCGAAGTCTGAAACAAACATAGCTCAGGAGGGATAACACTTAGGAAGGTGTTGTTGAGACCAGGAATTCATTCCCTCAAAGGAACGAAGGTTGAGTCATCATAGACTTAGAAAATATTCTAAGTCGTAATCGAGTAAAAGCTCAGGAGGAAGAACATAATTGAGTGTTGGATCATTGTGGAAGTTCCCATGGATCATCTGATTGGAAGAAGGAACGTATAATTTAATGCTGTGTAGATCCAGGTGAGGGGAACTCAAAGATCTGAACGGACGATGCAGAATCCTCGAGGAGGAACACCAAAACCCCATAGGCCATTGGATCAAGTGGAGATGTGAGGAGGTTAGTGGGGAGAGTTTCTCGATGCCCATTTCAGGATTTCGGGTATCGCGAGCTAGGAAGACAGAGACTCTTGTCTTTTAGAACCCCGAACCATGAAATCACGAATCGACTGGAACCATTAAATGCCAGAATATTTCAACATTTCTGCATTTCAGCCACCGAGGGTTCCAAGGGGCAGAGATATCTCTTGTAACCATATTTCCCGAAATCATGAAACCCGAAGTCACGATTCACAAAATCCAGAGGATAAGGTGTTGGGACATTTATGCTTTTTGGTGACCGGAGATTCCTAGGAACAAGGATACTCCTTGTGTCTTGATTTCGCAAAATGAAAAATCTTGAAGGAACAAGCACAAGACATCTCGACATTTCTACATTTCGGCCATGGGGGGTTCCAAGGGGTAGAGATATCCCTCGTAACGAGATTTCCCGAAATCGTGAAACTCAAAGTTGTGATTCACAAAAATCCGAGGGGATAGGTGTTGGAATTTTTCAGCATTTTGGCCACCAGAGGTTCAAAAGGGGAAAGGAGGGAACCTTGCATCACGATTCCCTAAATTGCAAAACCCTAAAATACTGAATGCCAAGGCAGTTCAGCATTTCGTGAACAGGGATTTCGAAAGACAGAAAACAGGGGAGCGCTTGCACCGCGATTCCCTAAATCACAAAAGCCAATAGCGCTTTGGCTTTAAGTGCATGGAAACAGAGTTGTGGTCACATGGATGGAGGCTAAGGGAGGAGCCAAAGGCTGTCAATCCCTTTTCAACATTTCAAGACTCGGGAGGTTGAAGGAAAAATAACCGTCTACCACCGAAATGTTGAAATCGTGAATTTCGAAATCCTGAAAGGCAGAACATGGTCACGGGTAGATTTCATCATTTAGGGGTTTGGGTGTTTGAGGAGTCAAGAGACATGGAGTCCTGACTCATGAAATAACGAAACCTTGAAACACAAAAAGGAGGCACGCGCAGGTTTTCTCAAGACCAGTAGCAGAGGACGAAGGGACCTATGGATTTGTCCAAAGGGTTCGAGCAAGAGCCCGAAGGGCCATTTTTTCTCAGAGAAGAGAACGATCCAGAGACCAAGAGGTCATAGAACCCTGCTGAGGTAGGGGGTCTGCATCAGGTGGTATCAGAGCCTTAGTTTTTTGTCTATAGACTTCAAGGGAAGGAGGAAAACAAGGAGAAAGATAACTCAGAGTTGTACTCTATGTGTGATAGATAGTCGACATAATGTCGCCAAGAAGACGAGAGCCACCTTTAGCCAACCGTGTTGTAGAGAGGGAGATGCGAGAGCTTCGTACTTGATTGGAAACAATGGAAGCAACATAAAGAAGAGCACCCAACGTTTTGGATGTCAGTGATGCATAAAGTGAAGAGGTTGAGGTTGAAGAAGCTACAAGAGAGGATGTTGTAGAAGAACATTTGTTGAGAGCATTTGTTAGGTTGGGAGGCAGAGCTAAGATAGAGGTCCCCATGTATAAGGGAAATCTAGATGCTAAAGAACTGTTGGACTGGATAAGCTCCATGGACAAACACTTTGACTATGAAGATGTTGATGAGAAGAAGAAGGTGAAGCAGGCAATCACCCGGATAAAAGGGCATCCAACACTGTGGTGGGACGAACTGCAGGATGAGAGGAGAAGTAAAGGAAAACAGAGGATAAAGAGTTGGGATAGGATGGAAGCCAAACTGAAGGCTAAGTTCATACCCAAAGACTATCAAACCAATCTATTTAGGAAGCTAAAGAACCTGAGACAGAAAGGGATGATAGTCAAGGAGTAGACCAAGGAGTTCTACTGGCTGAACATCAGAACTGGACAAAGGGAGAGAGATGAAGAAAGAGTCACAAGATATATAAATGGCTTGAGATATGAGATCCAAGATGAGCTTAGCATGATGTCAGTAAGGACTATGGAATATGCTTATCAGTTTTTGCTAAAGGCAGAGGAGAAGCTGGCTAGAAAATAGAACCAACGAGGAAGAGATAAAGGCTCGATCCCAAGCAAAAGCAAGGGATTTAACCATGACAGATGATAGTAGTCTAAGGGAGAAGCTGAGAAACCAAACAATCACTCAAAATGAGGAGAAACTTCACGAGGAAGACAGAGTGGTGGAAGAAACTCTTCTAGAGGAAGAGGAAGAGGAGGAGTAAGGTGCTATAAGTGTGGAAAGGTAGGGCACATGTATTTGGAATGTCCCGAGAAGAAGAAGGAAGGAGGAGAAGCCCACATTTCAGAATCACAACGAAGAGATGTTGAGGTAGAAGGAGCATAGGATGGAGCATCCTTGATGTTGAGAAAAATTCTCTTCAAACTAGAGGCAAAAATTGAAAATCCAGTGCAGAGAAATAGTCTCTTCACAACAACTTGCGAGACTAAGGATAAAGTATGCAAGGTAATCATTGACAATGGGAGTACTGAAAACCTAGTATCCAAAAAGATGGTGGAGAAATTGGAGCTGAAGACAACTGCACATCCAAGGCCATACAAAGTATCATGGCTGCAAAAAGGACAATAGGTAATGATCAATAAACAATGTCTTGTTGAAATTAAAATAGGAGGATATAAATATGAAATCCTATGTGATGTAATTACCATGGATGTATGCAACATTTTGTTGGGGAGACCATGGTAGCTTGACAGAAATGTCATTCATGATGGAAGGAAGAATACATATACATTAGAGAAGAATGGTAGGATGCATATGTTGTTGCCAATGGAGGAGAAGAGAGCAAAAGAGGAAGCCAACACAAGCATCCTTCTCATGTGTGGGAAGGAAATCCTGAAAGAAGTCAAGGAAGAACAAGAGATGCAGTTCACTGTGGTGAGGAAGCCCAGAGTCATCCTTATGAGTACATCAGTCAATGATTTACCTGAAGAAGTTAAGGAGATGTTGGATAATTTTGTTGATATAGTGGTGGATGAGCTGCCAAACTCATTGCCACCCATCAGGATTATCAATCATCATATCAACTTGATACCAGGAGCAAGCCTGCCAAACAAAGAAGCGTATAGATTAACACCCTGAGAGAATGAGGAGGGGAGGAACCAAGTCCAAGAATTGTTGGATAAGGGTTTGGTCAAAGAAATTTTGAGCCCATGCATAGTACCAATTGTGTTAAGCCCAAAGAAAGATGGAGGATGGAGAATGTGCACAGAATCAAGAACCATCAATAAGATCACCATCAGGTATAGATTCCCTTTACCAAGAATGGATGATTTAATGCATTGTTTAAGTGGAGCAAATTTGTTTTCTAAGATAGATCTAAATAGTGGATATCACCAAATCAGGATGAGAGAAGGTGATGAATGGAAAATAGCCTTTAAGATGAATGAAGCTCTGTATGAGTGGCTAGTTATGCCATTTGGCTTAACGAATGCCCAGAGCACTTTTATGAGGCTAATGAATGAAATTATAAAAGATTTCATTGTAAAGTTCATGGTTGTATATCTGGATGATATACGGGTCTTTAGCAGGACTAAAGAGGAGCATTTGAGACACCTAACTCTAGTTATGAGAAGGCTTCGACAGGAGAAGATTCTGATCAATTCGAAGAAATCCTCTTTTATGAAGATAAAAATCATTTATTTGGGTTTCATGATCTCTTCGAATGAACTGAAGATGGATCCAGAGAAGATGAAAGTGATCATAGAATGGTCATCACTAAGGAGCATGTTCAAGGTAAGGAGCTTTCATGGTTTAGCAAGTTTTTATAGAAAAAACATTATAGACTTCAGTGAGATTTGTGCACCAATGATGGATATAGTGAAGAAGCGGCACAAGTCTTTTAAATGGACAGAGGAGGCTGAAAAGAGCTTCAATATAATGAAGGAGAAGATACCATAATGACCAATTATGGTCTTGCTGAATTTTGAAAAGACATTTCAGGTAAGATGTGACACAAGTGGAGTTGCAATAGGAGCAATTCTGAGTCAGGACAATCAACTTGTTGCCTATTTCAATGAGAAACTAAATGAGACCAAGAGGAAATACTCCACATATGACAAGGAGTGATATGCCATAATTCAAGCATTGAAGAAATGGAGGCATTATCTTGTCCCATAAGAGTTTGTCGTGTACATCAATAACCAAGCTTTACAATTCATAACCCAACAAGAAAAACTGAATCAGAGACATGAAAAATGGGTTGAATTTATGCAAAATTTTACTTTTGTCATAAAAGACATTGTTGGGAATACTAAGAAGGTTGTTGATGTGTTAACTAGGAGATGTTTAATTCTGTTGGAATTCCAGGTGAAGACCTTGGGGTTTCAACACCTTAAGGATATGTATTGTGATGATATAGATTTAAGGAGGCCTACGAAGCATGTACAAGCCCTGTACTGAGAGATCAAAGTCAGTGGATAGAGCATATGGTTTAGGAGGGATTGTTGTTCAGAGGAAATCAATTGTGCATACCAAGATGCTCAATGAGGGACAATCTTCTGAAAGAGAAGCATACTAGAGGATTGGATGGACATTTCAGCCATGATAAAATGTTGGCACAGTTGAGCAGCTTGTACTATTGGCCAGGTATGAGATTAGATGTGATAAATTTGGTGAACAGATGTAGAATCTGTCAACATGCAAAGGGGAAAAGACATAACACTGGATTGTATCAACCATTTCCAATACCAGAGAGGCCTTGGGATGCAATAAGCATGGATTTTCTGTTAGGATTGCGAAGAACACAAAGAGGATTTGAATACATATTTGTGGTGGTGGATAAATTTTCAAAGATGCCACATTTCATCCCATGCCTGAAGACCAGTGATGCAACACATGTTACAAATATGTTTTTCAGAGAAGTTGTGAGACTTCATGGCCTACCCAGGAGCATTGTCACAAACAGAGACACAAAATTGTTGGTCAATTTTGGAGGATGTTGTGGAAGAATATGGGGATAGATTTATCCTTCAACTCAGCTTATCACCCTCAGATAGATGGGAATATTGAGGTGGTAAATAGAAGTTTGGGAAATTTATTGAGAAGCCTTGTTACTGAACACCATAACCAGTGGGATCGGATTCTGCCACAAGCATAATTTGCATACAATGACTCACCAAATAGAAGCACTGGAAGGAGCCTGTTCCAAATAATTTATGGAATGCAACCCAGGGGAGTGTCTGAGTTAAGGGACTTGGAACAGGGAGAGATTGAAAGCGTTGGAGCAGAGGATTTTCTTGTTGAAATGCAAAGACTCCATAGTTGGATCAAAGAACAATTACAGAGTTCTAATCAGAAATATAAACACAGAGTTGATCAGCATCGCAGGGAACTTCAATTTGAAGTGGTAGATTAGGTTTTAGCACATCACAGGAAGGAAAGGTTCCCTAGGGGAACATATAACAAATTGAAGATGAAGAAGATAGGACCCTGTAAGATCTTGAGGAAGTTTGATGAAAATGCCTATCAGATCGAGCTGCCAGATGGTGTGGGCATTTCACCCATATTCAATGTTTCATACCTATATCCTTACAAGAAAGATGACACAAAAGGGTCATAAGATCAAGGAAAGATTCAGTGGGAGAAACAGATGGCTATGGCAGAAAAGCCACAGATGGAGAAAATTGTTGATCAAAGGATTGGCAAAAAGACCAGGAGGAAGACTTATTTTGAGTATCTGGTCAAATGGAAGGGACACCCAATAGAAGATTCCAATTGGGAAAATGAAGTTGCTATCTAGAAGCAAGGAAAATCAGTAGAGGATCTCATGGACAGGAGTCCATGAATTTTTGTCAAGGGGAGTATGATGCAGGAGCATCATTGGCAAGCACACAGAGGCAGGAACACTCAACACATGTGATTTCTTCCAGAAATTCAACGTTGACAGCTGCAACCGATTTTGAAATCCACCTTCTTCACTCAGTGCTAGAATTCTCCTTTGGAGGCACGCTTGAATCGATGTTGAATTTTACCCTTTGAGGCAGGTTTTGAAAATTGTAAACAGAGCAGGAGTTTCCACTTTGGCTATGGAATGCAACGGAACTAAGATAGTGTAGGATGAATCTTAAAGTAGGCAAGTAGCCAGGGGAAACCCTAAAAACATCTTTTGAGTTATGTAGAAGTTGATACACCCAGTTAGAGAGAGATGGATATTCAAAGAGAAACGAGCGATAAGAGAGAACTGTGAGTTAGTAGGAGATCTCAATCTTTTGAGTGACTGTAATTTTGAATGTATTGTGTAGCCAGTGGGCACTTGTGAATATAATAGAATGGAAAAGTGACCCAAATGTATGGCGTTTGGACTGTGTACATTTTCCTATTATATTCCGTTTTCATGAACAACTGGATGCAACTGTGAATTTTCCTAGTTTCAATTGTTTCTCTTCATTGGAAGCTCTGCAAGGTGTGCATCGAGTCAGAGAGGGACAACATGGATCTAAGTTATCAAAATACCTTAGATGCATGGAGTACGCAGGAGATCAAAGTCTGAAGCAGAAAAAGCTCAGGAAGGATAACACTTCGGAAGGTGTTGTCGAGATCAGGAATTCATTCCCTCAAAGGAACGAAGGTTGATTCATCGTAGACTTAGAAAATATTCTAAATCGAACTCGAGTAAAAGCTCAGGAGGAAGAACCTCGTCGAGTGTTGGATCACTGTGGAAGTTCCCATGGATCGTTTGATTCGAAGAAGGAACGTAGACTTTAATGCTATGTAGATCCAAGTGAGGGGAGCTCAAAGATCTAAACAAACGGTGGAGAATCCTCGAGGAGGAACACCAAAACCCCGCAAGCCATTGGATCAAGTGGAGCTGCGAGGAGGTTAGTGGCGAGAGTTTCTCGATGCCCATTTCAGGATTTCAGGTACCGTGAGTTGGAAATATAGAGACTCTGGTCTTTCAAAACCCCGAACCACAAAATTGCGAAATCGTGATTCGACCGAAACCATCGATCCTACGAGTCGTTGTGAGCCATTGATTGAACGCCAGGATATTTTTTCATTTTGGCATTTCAGCCACCGGGGATTCCAAGGGGCAGAGATATCCCTTGTAACCAAATTTCCTGAAATCGTGAAACTCAAAGTCATGATTCATTAAAGCCGGAGGATAAGGCATTGGGAAATTTCATTTTTTTAGCGACTAAAGATTCCTAGGAGCAATAATACTCCTTATGTCTTGATTTCATGAAATGAAAAATCCCGAAGGAACAAGTATGAGACA
The DNA here is from genome assembly GCA_010110895.2 of Picea sitchensis. Classification (NCBI taxonomy): domain Eukaryota; kingdom Viridiplantae; phylum Streptophyta; class Pinopsida; order Pinales; family Pinaceae; genus Picea; species Picea sitchensis. The sequence continues at coordinate 52,345 of SNQJ01S0029514.1, read as the reverse complement.
TCTTGGGATTTCGGCATGTCGGCCACCCGGGCTTTCAAGGGGCAGAGATATCCCTTGTAACCAGATTTCCTGAAGTCGCGATTCACAAAAACTCAAGGGGATAGGTGTTGGAACTTTTTGGAATTTCGGCCACCAGAGGTTCGAAAGGGGAAAGGAGGGACCCTTGCATCATGATTCCCTGAATCAAAAAACCCAGAAAGAGTGAACACCATGCCAGTTCGGCATTTCGTGAACCGAGATTTCGAAAGACAGAAAACAGGGGAGCGCTTGCACCGCGATTCTTTGAATCACAAAATCCAATGGCTCTTTGGCGTTAAGTGCATGGATACAGAGCTTTGGTCATGTGTATAGAGTCTAAGGGAGGAGACAAATGTCGTTAATCCCTTTTTGACATTTCGAGACCCGGGAGGTCAAAGGACCAAGAACCATCTACGGTTGAAATTGTGAAATCATGAATTCCGAAATCTTGAAAGGTGAAATGTGGTCACGGGTATATTTCGGCATTTCGGGGTTTGAGTGTTCAAGGAGTCAGGAGACGTGGAGTCCCAGCTCATGAAATCACGAAACCCTGAAACATGAAAAGGAGGCACACGCAATTTTTCTCAAGACCTGTACCAGAGGACGAAGGGACTTATGGATTAGTCCAAAGGGTTCCAACAGGATCCCAAAGGGCCATTTCGGCTCAGGGAAGAGAACAATCCAAAGACTGGGAGGTCACAGAGCCCTACTGAGGTAGGGGGTCTGCATCACCTTCCAATAATCTCTATGTGCTCACCAACTCATGAGTGAGTCGGTCCACCTCAACTTCCTGCTCCATTATTTCTCTATGATACATCTCACCAACATGCAATAGGTAGTCTCTATCCATCAATAACTACTGGTAGTCGGCCCTCATCATGGTCACTCTTTCACTGAGTGTATAGAAGTCACTAATAGAAAGTCCTCGATATGAACTATCATGTGCTATCGAGTCCCTCCTACAATAATCTTCCACTAATGCATGGATATCATCAATGCATCATGTGGATTCCATGATCATGTCCTCAATGACTCTCAATTGTCTCGTCAACTTTCATGACTCCTAATCATTGTCCCGTTGAGGTGTTAACTCATGCCCCTCTACTAGTGTCAGCATTGGAATCTCCAACAACAAACTCCTCAAAATATAGTGCACTCAACTTCCCTGTATCCATTGTGCTACTGAGTCCTCCTATTTTCCACTGCACACCATCACCAACTGCTACCCCCACCTGAATTTCATTATATCATGTATGGGTAGTTGTATCCTCTTGTGTGCTCACTATGCTAATGTCATATGTACCTCGATCCCATAAAAATGTGTTTAGACATGAGATATGGTCATGCAGAAAAATAAGGAGTGCATCCTCATCACTATAGATCGTTCTTGGAAGTGAGTATCCCATCAAATTGTCAATCTCCACAACCTTATCTAACAATGGGATCTCCAAAATAGGTGACTCACTCTCCTCATACTTATAGGTATGTTTAAGGTCATCTATCTCCAACTCATGTCTCTCCTCCTGGGTTTGTAGATCCATATGTCCCTGGTGTACAATCCTCACATAAGGATCCTCCACCATATCAAAAATTCCACTAATATCCTCATGTGTCATGGCTAGCATAGACATCGAAGAAGATGAAAGATGTGTCACTGTCATCATAGAAATCTCATCATCCTCCATGCATGACTTCCTAGAAGCCATGTCTACACACAAGGGTAGGTCATCCTACCTCCTAATATCATCATGTCAAAGTGCTAACACATGTGAGTCCATACATGGGTCACCACTATGTTGAAGTGTTGAATCCTCAACACGTCCTGGTAGAGAAGATGAAGAACATGCACCATCATCCTATCCATCCAACTTTCCATCATATACACAAGAGTCACTAGTATCATTAGACTAATCTAAATAGGAATCTATGGTTGCATCCTCATGCATCTCCTCATCCTCACTGTCATAGTGCACCTCAACAATGTGCATCTTCCCTTTACCACTGCATCTATAATCTGGCTCCCAAGGCTCTTTATAACTGTAGCAAAGTTCCTTGCTCCTAATGGGTGTAAGATTAATATGTGCTTCCTTCCATATACTAGTTGGTAGTGATTTATCTATCCCCTTGACTTCTTTGGCTCTATTTTTCTCTACTATGCTAACCGAATGCGTAACCTCATCTTTTCTCCACCTAGGATTTTTTATGGATACAAACTATTGCAATGTTACTTGAGCCCTGAAAGTCTCGCTAAGGGCTCAATATTCCCTTTCACAATATAAAGTCTCTCTAGAAAATTCCATAAAATCCATCTTTTCTTATGGAAGACCCCTAACGCTAAGATGAATCATGTCTCTGATACTACTATAATGGTCCCAACCAGATCTGATTCGGACATTGGTTTTTTATTGAGTTTTATGTGTTTTCTAGTTGTGGTATTTTGTCAAACACTTTGTTGATTTTAATCTCTTGAGTTGCGCTAGGGTTTAAAATGGTGGTTTTATTGTGTTCTTGTCCCAAGTAAATATAGAAATGTAGCCAGCAACATATACACAACAAGATATAGTAGAAACAACTCAAGTAAATAACACAAATACCTCAGATATGATTTTATTCATAATAATAGTTAACCTCATACAAAATGGAGCAAATATGGAATACATATAAGAGAATAGAGTGTATTACTAATAACGTCTCCAATATATAATAGATATGAATATATAGGCTTCCAAAAGGCTCTCCAAGATGAATACCAAGTAACACTGAGGACTGATAGATACCCATTGTTGTATGTGATTCCCTCTCTCTCACAATGCTCACTTCCTAGATGGAATGGTCCAAGGAAGGTACAAAATTATCTTTGATGGAATCAAACCTCTGCAAAAATCTGTGAGATGATAGATCCGGTGATAACAAGAATATATGAACAATATTTGTGCAGTATCTCAACTAGAAGACTCCTAAACAACAATGTCTCTATGAACAAATATGCCCTCCTAGTTGAGACAAGCAATTAATTCAGCCTCCAAGAATATGGATTCCAAAATATTGAAGCCAATTTCCAAAAGATAGGGACTAGCTACTTTGTATCTCAATTCAAACTCAATAAACTATGGTGGGTCATCAGTGTAGAAAAATTATAACTTTATATAATGTTATTAAAAATTATATTAAAAATGATACAATAAATCCATTGACCAAGGCAATATTTTTTTTAGCATTTCTCTTTCAAACCATAAACGCCTTTGTACAATTTCTTTAAGAGGTCTGTATAAATATCTATAAAATAATCCATGGTAAAACGTAAAAAATTAAAATAAATAAAAACAAGAAACCAGAAAGGTCATTAGATCAAATCCCTTCGAGGTATAAGAAGCAAAAGAAATGAGTTGGTCATGGGATATTAGCATGGAGGAAAAATATAATTGTTTTGAAAAACCAAAATGTTGGTCAGTCATTCTACTATTGTATATAGTTTCACTTAAATAACTTGAAAATATCAAAACTAGATATGAAATCATTCACTGTGAAGGTGTCGTAAATGATTAAGTTACATATTAATGACATCCCCACCATTATTCCAAACTTTGTAAGCCATATTTTGTAACCTTTTTAGTTAGATAATATGTAACGTGTCATACTACATAAGCGGTTGATATTGGGGATCCTGTAGAAGCGCTGAGTTTCCCAGTGTAATTTGAATGATAGAATACATGTGTTTTGTATTGAATAGAACCCTAGCATGGATCTATAGATTTATAGTTTTATGTAATAAAAAATCATTATATATCTCTCGTACAACCTACGAGTGTTACCCATCGTGGGGGACTCCTTTTCCCAACAGATGCCCTAAAGATAGATAGTTTCCTTGTTTTTCCTTCATCTCTCTAAAACCATCTATGAGCAATAGATTAGATTAGTCAAAATTACCCACTCTTTCTTCAACTTACCACTGTTAATGTATGAAATAAATTATCACCATTGTTAACATCTGAAGAAAATTCTCAAAGGTTCACTTTATTTGTGCATGCATGCATTTGAAGTGTTTTGTTAGTTTTGATTTCAAATTAAACATAGTTTATTATTTTATTTTATGTTTTTTTTTTCCCTAAATAAATATATGATATAGCACCGTTTTGTTCCATAATTTTGACTTTGATTATATGGAATTCGATAATGTAGGGCTTTTAAGTATTATTAATAGGAAAAATCTTCACATATTTAAGTATTGATTTATGTTCAATTTTGACTTACATATTTATTTATTTGTATTTGTTTTTTCTTTAAGTTGTAGTGATTTAGATATTCATGTTGGCATTGCTGAAAATATACCATTACATTAATGGCCTCTACATTTTGCATCTAGGGTTTGGTTTATAGATGAGGGTGAACTATTAATGTGATAGTTGAGTCACTCTCCCTTAGTCTAGGTGTTGGTCTTCTATATTACATAGTTTTAAAATTGTAAACTTTTAACTTCTACTCCAACAAGGATTGGATCCCTTTACACATTTTTATTGGTGTATTGCACATCGCCTTTATTGTTGTATATTTTCTCATATATCAACAATTGTTTAAAATATGTCTATTGTCTTTTCTTCAAGAGATTTATGGTATAATCTCGATCACTATGAAAGTAATGAAATAAATATTTAAATGTTTTTCTTAAACTATATAGTAGTATTCTAAATTCCTCGTTATAAGAGTGCCCTTTATTTTCTGTAGAATATCAAGATTTCCAATTAGAAGTGTGTAATATTCGAAGCATTGATCGTTTTTCATGTAGTTGCATATTTATAAATCCTATGACCATGCTAATTCTCTCAAATGATTACTTACTGTGGCATGACACTACACATTTTCTTATGGAATCACCACGACTAGGGTAGATCATCTGATCTCATTCTTAGTTCCCCTTAATAAGAAAATTGATTAACACGTCCAGTATGTGCATATTTTAGAATTTACGAAACCTGAATAAGAATTCCAATTTGTGTTTGTGTCCTACTTTTAGTAATACTATTTCCAAAAGAGAACTATATAATTCTTCTTTCACTATTCACTACAGGATGCAAGATAGCGACACCTCCTTTAGGTTTCTTTGGAATTATTGAAATGCAAAATAGGGAACCTAAGGTAAATTTTGTCACTCCTCTGAGTCATTAGTGATTCCAAATATTTCCTCAAGTAATTTTATATAGGAAGGTAGTGGAGATGGGACCATCGTCTTGGGGGCATGAAATGATTATTTATTTAGTATATTGAATGTGATTTTGATCCTAAATGATGGTGTTTTATATTTTTATTTAGGTTCATCTTCGAAATATTCTCATTTTTATATGATTCATAGGTTGTTTAACATATAGAAAATTATATTGTTTGTTAGGTCTAGACCTAGTAGTGATGAAAAGGAGTGTTATCCTCCCCACCTAGGTTTAATTCCAATAATTGACATATTGAAGTTTTAATGAGTATATTGTTGTAATGGATCTGAGCCTTATGTTGATAAAGAATCGATCTTTTATAGAAGAACTTTGTGAATTTGTTTTGGAGAATTTTGTGGGATATGGATTTATTATAATGACAACTCTTGTATTGTTAGAGATATGCCCTCTATTTCTAAGCCTCTCATCCCTTTGATGCCCTTTTCTTCAAAATTCAGTTTTTCTTCGTAGCACACTTAGTTTTTGAATTATCTCAGGAATTTTAAAGATCATTACAAAGAGAATACTAGGATTGTGTTGAATCTATGGCATGTTGATTCTACTAAAAGAAAAATATATTTTTGATTATTTATAAATAAACAATAATCCAAGATTCTTTGGTAAAGGAAAAGAAACAAATTGATTAGCTAGCGGTTTCCACATTACTAATGGGAAAAAATTAAATATAGGATTTTTCACTTCAATTGTTACTATAGAGTCACTTGATTTGAATTTAATTCACAATGTCACTAAAAATAATGTCTATACTAGCTCTCAACCACTGAAAGCTAATGGTGTCACAAAATATTTTACTTATATTGGCTTATTTTCCTCATCATTTGTAAGGGGGAATTTGATGGTGAAATCAATGTTATCATAACTGAGAAATGAAAGTCTTAAGAGTGCGTTGAATACACTTGTTAATGAAGGTGGGAATACATTTAGTAAAAAATAATTAGAATATTTAACTCAAATTGAAAATACTAAGGCATTGATTCATTCACCAATGAAATATAGCTATGATAAATAGGCTTAGGTTGTTTTTATACAAAATAATTTTTGTTTCTTGATAAATTAGAGGCCTTCAAATATTGAGTTCCAATGGAAAAAAATTAGCAAGTCGATGAAAATATGGTTCCATATATCTTGGTGATTTCGGGGTGGAAAAAATTGGATGAGGCATGTGTAGAGGCACAATATTCGGAAACACAGGCCACAAGAAAGGGAAGCCAATTGGTTCCAAGTAGAAAGAGCACTAGGAAGCTTCCAAGGAGGGGAACAAGAATTGGAAATGGGGAAAGATAAGAATATGGAAGCCACTACACATCAGTGAAAGGATATTAGTATCCATTGTAACCATTTCAATATTGATGGGAACACTAAGGAAAAGTATTTGAAACTACATCCAAAGTTGAACCTGAAGAACTTCAAGAACCATCCATCTCTCTCTCTCCCCCTGTAACTTCCCCCTCTCTCTCTTTCCCTTCCTCTCTCTGTCACTCCCCCTACATACCTACCTACCTCCCTCCCTCTATTTATCTCCCTCCCCTTTCCTTTATATCCCTTCTTCCCTCTCTCTCTCTCTCCCCCCCTCACCCTATCTCTCTCTCCACTATCTTCATCTCTCTATTTCTATATATATCCCTTCCTCCTTTTGTCTCTCTCCATCCTCTCTCACTCTCTCTATCTCTCACCCTTGTTGATTGTTCATATGATATAATATTGTATATATGAATGTATTATTACAATGATGAGTATTCCATATATATAGAACATATGGTGACCACACATGAAATGTTGCATCCCTTGGATACTAAAAAACCACTTATTTATTATAGATATTTATATTTTGTACTAAAAATATCATTTCATATATTATATGATAATATATATATATATATGGAATAATGTATTCTCAATGTTTTCCAAACATAAACACTCCCTCTCAACAAGGGAGACATTATTCAGCATTGCTAAAGATTATCTGTAAGTATACAAACTTCATTTTAGACTCATGACACTTGTCAGTCTTAGGAGATGTATCTCTCCCACCTGAACTAGAGGGGAACTACTTTAGCTCTCCATCTAAGCCAATTGAATCTCTCTAAGATCAGGCTCACTCTGATTCTACATGTGATAGCCTCTAACATATTTAAGTCTTTATCATTCCAAGTCAAATAACCATGAATAAGAACAAAGATCACAGCAAGGACATTTACCACAGGTACACACCTATGAGTGAATGTCATCCTAATTCTATCTGGTACATGGAAAGCACCTTAAGAACCTCGAGTCCATATCACTCCTTTTCATGATCAAGAAAAGACTACACTTGGGACCATTTATCACAAGTACAACCTTTTGATAAATGTATCATATCTCCATTGGTTTGTATCCCAACCTAGGAGAAGGTCTACCTGATGCTTACTAGGTCCATTCATATGTGTTTATACACATCATGTAGTTGGTATCCAGAAGACTTGAGATAGCTCATCCTACAAGGGGTGGCCAGTACCTTGGGCCTAATCAAGCTAAGTCATCTTGAACCACACTTTACATAATGAGGTTCCTTCATGAAACCAATTTATCATCTCACTCATGAATTCTTTCCATACTAGAAATATCATGGTTCCTTCATGGAACACATGTCTAATACATATTGAAGTTCCCTCATGAAACAAATGTCTCATTTAACCCATGAACTGTGTCCATACAAGACATATCGTGGTTCCCTTGTGGAACACATGTGTAATACATATCGAGGTTCCCTCGTGGGACACGTGTCTAAGACATATCAAGGTTCTCTCATGAAACGAATGTCTCATCTCACTCATCAACTGTTTCGATACTATAAATCTCATGGTTCCCTCATGGAACACATGCCTAAGAGATATTGAGACTCCCTTATGGAAACAATGTGTTCTCTAAGACACATCGAGGTTCCCTCATGGAACCAATGTATCCCAAGACATATCGAGGTTTCCTCATGAAATCACTGTCTTGGTTCCTTCATCTAACCAACTGAGGCATGTCAGGATGAAGTTCAATTCTCCCCTACTAGTCCACACAGGACCCTCTACGGAGAATGTCTCACCCTTGTTTCCTCAAACATCAAATCTGCCTCTTAACTAGGAAGGTATCTTTACACGATGTCTTCATCTAGAAGTCCACTGACTATTCTACAATCAACTAGTAGCACATAAATACTATCATAGCATCGATATCTTAAATCTTCTATCAAAGTATACGCAATCAAACAATAGGACAAAAATACTACCATACCATCGATAGCTCAAATCATTTGTCACAGTATCTATGATAAAATAATAGCACGCGTGTACTACCATACTATCGGTAGCTCAAATCATGTATCACAGTCTCTGTGATAAAAAAATAGCACACAACCACTTCCAAGTGATCTAGTAGTCTCCATGGAAATCAACTAGCAGCACACAACTACTACAATGCCATCCAATAGAAAACGATTGTGTTGATACATAGTAGTACAAAACTATTGTCAAGTGATACGCAACCAATTCTAGTAGCAAAAAAATATTGCCTGGTGACACACAATCACTACTAGTGTTACACAACAACTATAGTAGCACAAATCTATTGTCCAATGACACACAATCACTACTAGTGGTACAAAACCATTGTAGTTGGACATGATTATTGTCCAGAGATACACAATCTCTACTAGCAGTACAAAACCACTGTAGTAGCACACAAATATTGTATAGAAACACACAATCTATTCCATACTCTCACGACTACACATGTGTGTCATAGTTGTCACACACTCAAAGGAGTGTCACGTGACTACAAGGACCATTCTTTCTGATCAGGTCATCATCTGTGCCACATGTAGGACCAAATTTTACAAGTACACATATTTTTTTCTAGAATATTCTTTTTCAAATATATACATTATGAAGACCGGCCATAGTTACAAAATATCAACACTCCCTCTTAACTAGGGATATATTCATAACAAATATATAAATGTATCAAGTTGACCAAATTTATCTAAATAAAAGTTACATCAAATACATCATGATGTATCATCAACTGCATCACATTTGAGCCATAATTCAACTGGGATGGTGCACATCAAGTCATATCATTCACTATACCATATATAATATATATTATCATGATGCAAATGGATCATATATAAATTGTATCGACATGATGTGGAGTATCATCTACATCATTTCTAAGCTATACTAGCATGATTCTTCTACATCATATCTAATTTGTACTAGCATGATGTATATCAGTGCCTTTGCATCATCTCTAATATGTACTAACATGATTCTACTTGATCATATCTAAGTTATGCTAGCATGATGTGATTCATCTCCATCATCTCTAATTTGTATTAGCATGATGCTATTGCATCATATATAATATGAACTAGCATGATTCCCCTCATGACACTGCATCATTTCTAACATGTACTAGCATGATGCTAATGCTTCATATCTAATTTGTACTAGCATGATGTGATTCATCTACAACATCTCTGAGTTGTACTAGCATGATGTTATTGCATCATATCTAAGTTGTACTAGCATGATTCAAGTCATGCAACTACATAATCTCTAAGTTGTACTAGCATGATGTCAATGCATCATATCTAAGTTGTACTATCATGATGTGATTCTATACATATGTATCATATCTAAGTTACAATAGAATGATGCAAAAGAATCGTATCTAAGATGTACTAGCACAATACATATCAAGAATCCATCTCAACCAAGGGAGTAATCTCCTTCTGGACCCGATCATAGATGTAATGATACTTGATCTCAATGTGCTTCAACTTGTAATGTATTACAGGGTTCTCTAAAATCTTCACAAAAAATTGATTGTCACATAATATCACAATCGAATATGACACCTGATCAAATAGTCAATAAATCAACTTATGGAGCCATACTACTTTCGTACAAGCATCACATGTTGCAATGCACTCTGCCTTTGCAGTTTTGAGTGCCATCAACTTCTATTTCCCACTAATCCAATATATCATGGCTAAGAAAAAACTAAAACATACACCAGAAGTACTCTTTTTGTCACATTCACTCCTTTCCTAATCAGAATCTGTATATCCCTATAGTTGTACATCACTGCTTGAGCTATATCTTAAATCATAAGTTATCATGACACAAAAATATCCCAATATTTTCTTTGTGGAAATCTAATTCTCATGTCTCGATTCCACCTGGAACTAGCTCAATGTGTTCATAGAAAAGAAAATGTTTGCTCTAGTATTAACCAAATACATCATTGATCCAATCAATTGTCGGTATGTGGAGGGGTCTACTAGATCAGAATCAGAGTCTCTCAACTTCTTCAAGTTTTTTACCATGGGAATGGCCATGGATTTGCAATCCACCATACCAAACCTCTGAAGGATCAAAACATAGTTCCCTTTACCCAAGAATATTTCAGTAGGCTTCTGCCATACTTCTAGTCCCAAATATTTATGTATGATACCAAGATTCTTCATATCAAATTATGAAGCTAAATCTCTCTTGATCCCTACTTCTTTGTAAAAATCACTGAAGTCAAGGAAAGTATACTCTCCTCCATTATTTGTCATTAAAACCATGATATTCTTCCCTGTCAAGTTCTTTTTCTAAGAAAACACAAAATAATCTTCTTTAATCATTTTTCAACAGGAATCCCCAAAGTGGATTACCAAACCGTCAACAAACTTTCCAACTTGGAATACCCCTGATGCGATGTGAATGCACCACATATAGAAACTATAATAAGTCCCTAGCCTCTACTCCATTCATACACTTTGGATCTTGGACTTCGATGCCCATCGAATTGAACTCCTTCTTAAGGGATATCGTGGTGATTGGATCCATGGTCAAAACATATATGTCATCCTAGTGGTGAACATTTGAGATGATTGCATCACCGTAACCTGCTATAATGAGATAGAGGGCTACCACTATCATCATGTTCAAAACTCTAATAGACAGGTGTGAATTCAGTGAACATTGGTATTAAAAAACATGACAAAGTTGAGTGAAATTGAAGGGATTAAAATAAGAAAGGTTATCCTAGTGAAAATGTTCCCAACATGAATACCAATGCCTCTATGATGTCTTGACAAGCGTACAACATGATGATTCTTAGTTTCCAACATAACTTTTAAATCATAGTTTCGAAAATGATGATGTACTTCGTATCTAGAGAATATGAATACAAATGCCTCCATGATGTCTTGACAAGTGTACAACATGATGATTCTTATTTTCCAACATAACTTTTAAATCATAGTTTCAGAAATGACAATTTACTTAGTATCTATAGAATATGGTTGTACTATGACCGGATTGAATTCATTCATTTTTATCCCAAGATTGATCATCTCAACCTCTCTCGTAGAGGCGCTGGTGTTTTCAACCATTGTAGCAACACTAAATTCTACTCCTTCTACAACTTTAGCCACCTCCACCATGAAGTTGCACGACCTTTAGAGGTTCATCGGATTTCATTCTAAATGTGGGGATATCAAATCCAATTAGAACCCACTTTATCACTCAAGTTCTCTTCCAACACTCTCGTCTTCTCTCAACCACGTTCTTGGCCCATATCATTTTGCATGTGGATAGAAAACATGGCTTGCAACCTATGATACTCCGATTAATCTTGGGTTCTTCCTACATGATTTTAACATGTGAAAAAATCTCTCTCATTTTCTTGGGCTCTCCTGTGAGGGAGTGGAGCCCAGTCCTGCTCTAATACCATGTTGGTTGTTCACACGAGATACTATTGTGTATATGAATATATTATTACAAAGATGAGTTTTCCATATATATAGAACATATGGTGAGCATGCATAAAGGATGCATCCCTTGGATAATAAATAACTACTTATTTATTATATATATTTATACTTCGTACTATAAATATCATGTCATATATATATATATATATATTTGGAAGAATTTCTTCTCAATGTTGTTCAAACGTCAACAACCCCCACAGTCTCTCTCCCTCCCTCCCCACCTCTCTTGTAAGGAGGAATTTGAAGGTGAAATCGATGCTATTATAACTGAGCAATGAAGGTATTAAGATTTCATTAAATACACTTGTTAAAGAAGGTGGGAATACTTTACTAAAAGAATATTAGAATATTTAACTCAAATTGAAAATACTAAGGCATTGATTCAATCACCAATGAGATATGACTATGAAAAAGGGGTTTAGATGCGTTTTAGACAAAACAATTTGTGTTTCTTGATAAATTAGAGGCATTCAAATATTGAGTTTCAATGGAAAAAGTATAACAATTTGATGAAAATATGGCTTCTTCTATCTCGATTCTTCCACGGTATAAAAATTGTAGGAATCATCTTGCAGGGCCATTTTAGTGTGAGGTCCCAGTTTGGAAAATGTATGTAAGAAACAATCGAAAATTTTTCAGATCCATTATGAGGCATCAAATGAACTTTTTTCTGGAACTACTTCCTATTTTTGGAATAAGATTCCATATTATACACTTTGAGTCCTTTCCAATGGTGCATCAAATGTTTCAATCATAGCTCTATGAGAAATTTATGCCTCGTCCAAGTTGACCTACCATGTTGACCATTTTGGTATGAAAGGATTTCATGTCATCATCAGTTACTCATGCATATGGGGCTATCAACCTGAGTACTTTCAAGAATATTCTAGAAGGTCCAAAACCTTATCACAGTTGAGGGTTGCTGAATTCAAAACCATAACACTAGATGACTAATTTGGAGGCTCAAACTTAGAGATCACAGAAGTTGGAAGCTCGAACTCAAAGATCGGATAAGATGGGAAATAAGGGAATAATGAAGACCCAAAAAATGAGTCATGCAAATAACCCAAGAAAGAGAAGTCACTTTCCTCTTTGAGGGGGAAAACTCCAACATAGCAGTGCTCTATTACAATAATTCTCAGGACAAAAACTTCCCATGCATCCTACTTTTATTTATACTAATTCTATATTCTAAAGAACCTTCTAGCAGAAGATCTTTCTAGAAGTGAACGCTTCTATTAGGTATGCTTACATTGACTTGTTATCATTTATCACATAGGCCCTATAAAATAATGTTGGCCTTTATTACATGGAAAATATATTATTCTACATAAATGAGGGGTTAGGGAGGTTAGGTCTCTAACATTACCTCTCCCTTGAAAAAAAACCATGTCCTCGAGGCTTCAGATGAGGAAATTGTTGTAGAATGGTACCGATATCCTAGATGGCATATTGTGGAGTTGTATCTTTCCACTGCACTAACACTTTTTGGATGGTGTGTTAATGGATACGATGTTCACGCTAGTATAATATATATTGAATTTGTAACCAAATGGAACCATATTCATCCAAATCAATGATATGTGTTTGTGTTTTTCACTTAGTTCCAATAACATTCTTTAATCATGAAACATGAAAAACAGGATTGTGCTTAGAATCACTGGGCAGAGATAAATGTTAGGTGACGAGCCCCACATGCTTGATAATGGCATAAGGACCATAAAGTTTTGGAGAAATCTTCTAAAAATTTTCAACTTTTATTGAAGTCTACTTATAAGGTTCCAAATGAAGAAACACCTAGTACCCTTCAACAAATTAAGGTTTAGAACGACCTTGATCTTCTTATTTCTTCATGTGATTTTGATCCATCACCAAATTGTCTTTGAGTGTATAGAGAATGGCCTTGCATACTGTAATATTTTTTTCAGCCTCCTGAACATTAGAGACACCTGGCATGTATGATATAAATGATGGTGGATTTTATCCATATACTACTTGAAAATGAGTCATGTGAGTGGCTGTATGGTAAGAGTTGTTGTACCACCATTCAACTAGTGGTAACCATTGAGCCCACTGATGTTGATCGTAAGATGAAAAAAAAAATTAATATCTTTCCAAACACTTGTTGAAAATTTCAATTTGGCCATCATTTTGGGGATTATAGGTGGTGTTGACATGTAATTGGGTTCCCTGTAGCTTGAACAATTCTTGCCAAAAATTGTTGGTGAATGTGGGATCCCTATCAAAGACAATAGAATGTTACATGCCATGAACTTTGAAGATATTATCCATGAAAACTTGGTCCAATGTGGATGTGGTGAAGGGATTTTTCATAACACATAAATGGGCATATTTGGAAAGATGGTCAACCACCACCATGTTGAATATATTTTTTCTATATTTAGGTAGTCCCACAACAAAATGCATGGAAATATCCCACCAAATAGAAGGGGGAATTGTAAGGGGTTGAATTTTTCCTGGGGCTTTGACTATTTCTCCATTGTTCGGTTGACATACATTGCATTCAACCACAAAGGTTCAGATTTCCTATTTCATACCATCTCTAAAAAATTAATGTTTGACCCTTTCGTAGGGTTTTGTACACTCAGAATGCCCAATGGTGGGTGAAGCATGAAGCTTAGAAAGCATTGTAGATTTAAGTTGTGACTATTTGCTTAAATATAGATGGCCTTTTAAGAGAAGCTCATTATTTTTCCAAGAGTACCATGGAGAGGCTGCAGATTTTTCTTGCAATTGTTGGATTAGGAGATATATTTTGTGATATTTCAATCATTCCTAACGAGAATATTGGGGCCAATTAGGTACAATAAAGGAGAGGGAAAAAAGGGACCCTTCGTGTTCATATTTTTGGGAAAGAGCATCAACAACCACATTTTATTTTCCCTTTTTTTAAATGATCTCATAATCATATACAAAGAGATTTGTGACCCATTTTGGTTGCTCCTGGGATGAAATTATTTATTTCATAAAATACTTGACGCTCTAGTGATCAGTTTTAATTTGGAAGTGTTTCCCCAATAGATAAGGGTGCCAAATATCCATGACATGCAGAATAGCCAAATTTTCATTTTCATAGATGGATTGACCTAAATTTCTTTCTAAAAGATTTTTGTTGGTGAAGGACAAAAGCCAACCATATTGCATGAGGATTTACCAAATTCCTTTTCTGGAAGCATCACATTCAAAGAAAAAATTCTTGGTGAAGTCGGGAAGCACTAGGACTGGAGTCATGCACATAGTGTATTTCAAAGCCTAGAAGGATTGGCCATATTTTGGAGTCCAAGTGAAGGAATTATTTTTAAGGAGAGAAGTGAGAGGTGCATTAAATTTTCCACAATTATTAACAAACTTGTGATAATAAACTATTAAACCCAGAAATACACGCAAGCTTTTAAGGGTTTTAAGGAGAGGCCAATCCTCCAGAGCTTCAATTTTCATAGGATCCACCCATACACCGTTATGACCCACAATATGACCTAGGTACTCCACTTTTGAGGATCTAAAGGCACATTTAGATTTTTTGAGGAAAATTTGTTGCTAAGAGAGTAGATGGAGAACTTGATTCACATGGGAGAGATGGGATGTCCAAGTTTTACTATAGATGAGAATATCATCAAATAAAACAAATACAAAATGATGGAGGAAATTATTCATGAGACTTTGTAAGGTGGATGGGGCATTGCATAGGCCAAACAATATGACCAAGAACTCATAGTGACCTGAGTCATGAGGTGTAAAGGTAGTCTTGGGGATTTCTGCATCTTTCATGCGTATTGGTGGTAGCCAGAATGAATCTCAAGTTTAGGAAGGTATTGAGCACCACTCAATTCATCCAAGAGATAATCAATGACAGGAATGGGAAAGTTCTATTTGATAGTGAGTTTAATGAGGGAACTAAAGTTAGGAACCATGCACCAAGTACCTTATTTCTTGAGTACCATGACCACAGTAGAAGAATAGGGGTTGGTACTAGGGCGTATAACACTCGCTTGGAAAAACTTCTACACAATTTTCTCAATTCTAGTCTTTTGGGCACAAATACGATGATAAGGGAAAACGTTGAGTGGAAGACTGTTTGGAACAAGGGGAATGGAATCATCATGAACACCATGGGAACGGGGAAGTCCTTAAGGATTGTAAAAAACATCTTAGTGTTTGGAGAGGATAGATTGGAGGTCAGGATGCACATAGGGTGTTTCAACTATTTTAATGGAATGGAGTTGGGAAATAATACATGAGTGACTTTTCTTGAGAAGATTTTCCATTCGATGGGAACTGATGATCTCATGAGAAACTACTGTGAGTCCTTGGAATTGATACTTTTTCCCCTTCTGGTGGAATTGCATGGTTAATTCCTTAGAGTGTGTAATAATTCAACACTTATCACAATGTCACAACCTCCCATGTCGATGGAAAACGTATGATATTTCAAGTGGTACTATCCAATTTGAAGATGGAAATTTTCACAACTCCCACCATATTTCATGGACCTGCAACTGGCTATCCTTATTTGAAAATTGTTGATGACATGAATATACCAATTAGTTTCCTAGGAAATGCGACAGTGAATAAACTTATGGGTGCTTTCACTGTCAACAAGGATGATGACTCTTCTATGATTAATATAGCCAATGCACTTGAGGGTTTAAGGAGAAAAGAAGCTAGTGAGGGCATGAAATGAAATCAGGGGGTCAACTTTAGGTGTGTCAGTGGTCTCTGTAGTAGCATCAAGAAGGGCTATCTCTTCAATAGGGGACACTACAACTTATTCTTCATCAACATCCTCTGAAATAACCATACAAATATTTTGTTTAGTCCACTTGTTCCCAGGAAAATATTTATCATCACAATTATAGCAAATACCCTTGAGTTGGCACTCAACTATTTTGACCTGAGTTAATTTTTGGACCTTAATGAGAGTGGCAGGGGGGGAGGATTTGTGGGTTGAGGGAGAGGAACAAAAGAGGGTTTTTTGTTCTGGGAAAACAAAACTTATTGGAATTATTTGGCATGTTTAGTAGCTTCCAACCAAGTCTGAGGGCGAGCCATGAGGACCTAAGCTAAAATTTCATATTTTATACCATTGATAAAGAATTCTTGGAAGAACACATCTATCATGCCCTATGTTCTGAAGGAAAAATTATCAAAGGAAATTATACAATCTTCCACTGTGTCTGGTTGTTTCAACTTGGTCAAACTTCCTAAATCGATGTTTCACTATAACCGAAAAATACGCCCTTCTTTCCTGAAGGGTCCAATTTGGATATTTTTTCCTTGGGAACATATACATATACTGGACAACCAAATATTCTTAGGTGGATGTATTTTGGTTTCTCTCCTATGAGCATTTCTTCTGGGTTCTTACTCCCAATAACATGATGGGGTGTTCTATTCTGCACATACATTGCAGTCCTTGTTGCTTCTATACATAGATGTTTCGGTAAGTTTTTATCATGAATAATGGACTTCACTTCTTTCATTATGGTTTGGCTCTTTCTTTCTACCACACTATTTTTCTAAGAGTTGTACGGAGTAGATATGTCCCTCTTAATCCCAACTTCCGCATAGAATTCCTTGAATTCATATGATGTGAATTCTCAACCATTTTCTGACCTCAAGACCTTAATATTATTTTTAGAGAGATTTTCTAGGAGGGTCTTGAATTCCTTAAATTTGATAAACACTTCACCTTTTGTATTCAATAAATAAATCCAAGCTTTGCATGAAAAGTCATCAATGAAGGAGAAATAGTTTACATACCCATTGGATGAAGAGGTGGACATAGGTCCACATACATTTGAGTGTATAATGTCCAATACACCTTCAACCTTGATTTCAATACTTAGAAATGGGATCTTCATGCTCTTTCCTTATACACATCCCTTGCATATGCCTTCATGGTCCACCTAGATCTCAGGTATTCCTGTCATGATAATTCTCATGAGTATTTCTTTGAGTCAAGTGCTCAATGATGGACTTCATCAAATTTTTGAATGAGGTAATCTTCTTATCTTGTCTTTTTAGCATATTTTCTTATATAGCATACCTGATATTAGAGTTGATTTATGCAGTCATTTCTATCTGTTCTGGTTTACCCCTGGCCATAGAGAGATTTTCCTCGTAACACACACACACACACAAACATTCATATATATATCAAGTTTTCTCTCTCCTCCCCCTCTCTTCCCCTCCCTCTCACTCTATCCATCACTCGGATGCAGGAGCATCACTCCATCTCAACACGCACCAACTAATTAACAAGCATGGTGCACATTCAAGGAAGGAGAGGCACCACCCTCTCATTTTTTTTCTCAAGAATCCGAGTGATATAGTCATTAATTGAGTACAATATGGAAGAGAGAATTTGTTATTTCACACAAGATGGAGACAAGGTTTCCATTAATAGGATGAAAACAAAATAGATATGCATCTGATTTGGAGCAGAATTTCCATGATTGTAATTTTCCCTTTCGATTGGCATTAGGGATGGTGATTTGACACCATTAGTTAGCTTGTGAGGGAGGCTCATTTGAGCCCCTCTTGTATAAATCATTGTGTTGTAAGAAAATTAGAAGGTTGGGTTAGGTTGGGTTGGTTGGTAGGCTAGAGATTGATGAGAGAGATGAGAATCAATTGTAGCTTGAACTCCACCATTGTAATCTGACATTCCACCATTAGTAGAAAATGACATTTTTCTTGTTTTATCTTTCTGTGTAATGGATGTTGTGTAATGAATGTCCTTTACATGCATTTGAATTGTAGATGAACGTTAAAAATCTTTTGCAGGGATAGAGATACAATTTTATATCTGTGAATGTGTTGAGTTAAGTCTAGTTCTTTAGGCTAAGTGCAAGGAGTGCACAACAGAGATGGGAAACTTTGTGAGTTGATGCAAGGGGTGCATGTCTGAAATCAGTGGAGTCATAAGAGAAGCTACAAGGAGGGCACGTCAGATTTACTTATAGGCTCAGGGATAAATTTCAAGGTGGTTAAGTCCCTTGAAAATAAAGACTACGTGGAGAGAGGTGTAGTATAGAATTATTGAACACTCTAGGATACTATGCTAGAAGGGAATTGAGATTTCATGAGAAAACCCAGGAACTACATGGTTCAAGGTGTGGAATAATCCCAGAATTGATGAACATTCTGGTGAAGGAAGGCTTTGCAATAAGTGCAATGAGAAATGAAAGTAGACACCTTAAACCTTTCCATAAGGTAGAGGGAGAAGTCATCGAAGAGCTGAGCCAAGTGCAAATAGTGCCCCTAAGGTTTTGTGAGTTCTCCTTACAATCTTGGGAAGTAGAGTGAGAAACTACCAAGAGGGCATGTGGAAGTACACAAAGGAACATGAACCTTGAAGGTTTTCAAGCTGAGAAAATTTGCAGGATAGCTGCATAGATTCTGCAAGCAGTGCAGATAGCTTTCAAGAACAACCTAAGTCCCGGAAGGAGAAATTGTGCTAAGTGTGCAAAGGAGTCGAGGACTTGTCAAAGTCCTGAATATGGATAAGTGATCCATCATCAAAGAGGAGACAAGTGGTAGAGGATTGAGTGGTTGAGGAGGAAGAACTTCATAAGTTTTGTCGAGAAAAAATAGAGGATCTTCATGAAGTCGTGAAGAGAGATTTCAAATCAAGACCATTGGATCCAAAAAGGCATGTGGAAAAGGATCAACACATCACTGATTCACAAGTTGGAAAAGTAGAGTCAAGGGGAGAGAGGACTTGTGAAGTCTGATCTCATGATTTGATCACATTCGTTGATCACGGGAAGAACGTGGACCATAGATCGAGTCCTGACGCATTCTTTGATTCAGAATCGGGAAGGAGGATTAAGCCACTCGTGAGAGTCCCAAAGTGTGGGGTCACGAAGGGAGTTGTCCCATGGTCATGGATCGTGGTCACATCAAGGGAGGAGCTTAGCATCACAAGATAAATTTGTTGGCGTAAGAGCTAGAAGCACAAAGAAGGTGGTCTGTAGGTGCCACATCGTGGGTGTCATGAAATTAAGGAGGGACTATGTCAAGTCTAAATCACTTCCATCAGGATCTCGATGAGTCATTTGACTTGATGAATTAAATGATCCTAGAATGGGAGTTCATGCGAACCCCAAGGAGGGAATGGGGGTTGTCACCAAGAGTGGTATCAGAGAAATATTTCTCATGTATATAGCGAGTGAATGATCCAAGTGGATATCAGTGGCCACCCACCTTTTCCAACTAGCTCAAAACAGTTTTCTGGTCATTTTGGCAATTTACTATTTTTAGCAGGTTTTAACTTCCAGGGCCATTTTGAGGGTCCAAATGAAGGTTTTTCGTGATATAGGTTCTCAATGATAGAAAAAGGCATGATTGAGCCCCCAAAATGAATCTCGTTGATAATACCTTTCCAACGAGCTATCACACGTCTAAAACGGAGATCGTATGCAAAAGTTACGACCCCGGGAAGTTGATGTACTCACCTACCCAAACGGGGCCCACATGACTTTTGGCGCTTCATCTCCTAGGGTTAGGTTTTTAGATGTCTAAGACTTTTAGCATTCCCATTTATTGTAAAAGGGCCTTCAGAGCTTCATTGTAACCATCTTCTTGCGAATGCGAGTAGCCGTCACATATCTTCTCAAAGATAAGCTGTCACC
>SNQJ01S0029513.1:27099-59999 GCA_010110895.2 Picea sitchensis | reverse complement strand
ATTATTTACCTTTTAAAATCTCTTAAACCACTTTGATTACTTTGACCTTTTGGGGCTTCTAGAAGACATATGAGGGTCCTCCAACTTCGTAAGGCCATAACTCTCAAACCGTGAGGAGTTATGTGATGTTCTACATACCACTAAAAATGGCATGACATGTACTATTCATATAGAATATTATTATCTAAAAATATATCATAACTCATACCATTACCCATCAAACAAACTTGGGTCCATTACCCAAACCTGGGGTCTCCAACTTCTCATGGCCATAACTCTCTAACCGTGAGGAATTATGTGAAATTCCACATACCACCCGAAGTGACATGACAAGAACTATCCATCTTGGATATTTTCCCTGACAAATTCACTTTCCTTCATCTCATCATTCCACAATTAAACATGGGTTCTCTTACTCCAAAAAGCGTCTTCCCGTGAGGGCTTTCACCATAAGGGGACCACTTTGGAGTTCATCCATATTTACTTATTATCAAACATGACAAAACAATAATAAGTCATATTTACATCAAACACTATTGGGTCCATTACCCAAACCTTTGTTCTACGGGTCTTTCTTCAAGGGTTGACATCAATGACAGCCAACCTTAATCAACACAGTGGGGGTCAAACTAGGACTCCTTCCAGGAAGACAGGAAAAAGACCGCAACGAATGCCACAAAAATAGATACCTGTTAGGAAAAATTATCGGCATTGTGATACACCCATAGGAGATTTATTTTCTACACCATGTAAACCGACTATTGGTGAAACAAATCTAAACACAACACCATTTTAGTAGCAACAACGTCACCCTCAACAATAAAAACAATCTATATCTTTTCTACAGAATAGATCAGGGCCTCATAACCCTATACCAACAGATTATTCCTCAGGGACTAGGAGCATTAACCCTAAGAATGGATGTTGGACTTATGGAGTGACACACTACATGAGAGATTGTACTATTGAGAAGGAAAGAGTTGTCGTATCACCAGGACAAAAAAAGGTCGGAGATTTAGGAAATTCGCATGGGATTCATGCAACACTTAATAACCACCAGGTCGAGCATCAGTCTACAATGCTCGAGACTTCAAGTACTAGCTGATCAATAGTTTAGTGTTTTGATAGATCTAGGAGCTACAAATATTTTTATATCTAGTGTTTCACTTAAAATAATTAAGGTCAAGGAAATCGAACAAGATGAGTTTAGATATGTGGAAATGGCATCTGGTGCCAAGCAAAATGTTATAGGAAAATTGATGGATTGTAACGTTAACATGGGTGATTTCATCACAAGTGTAAACCTTTATGTCACAATCTTGGGATCTTATGACATTTTGATTGGAATGGATTGGTTAGAATCGCACGACGCAATACTTAATTGTTAAATATGAAATGATTAATATTGGTTGATGATTTGAGATAGAGTAGAATAATTGTGGGAAGAAACCAAGGAGCATCATTGAGATTTATTTCTTCCCTACAATTACACAAAAGAATGCATAAAGGATGTAAGTTGTATGTTATTCTAGCGCTTAATAAAAAAGGTGATGCAGAAAGATTGGAAGAATTTCCAGTAATATCGAAGTTTGTCGATGCTTTTCCTGAAGAGCTACCAGGTTTACTGCTAGAAAGAGAATTGGAATTTACCACATATTTAAAATCTGGAACAAAACTGATTGCAAGAATTCCATATCGTATGTCTACACCTGAATTGCAAGAGTTAGACATGAAATTGAAGGAGTTGTTGTATTTGGGACTTATAGATCCAAGTGTATCTCCACGGGGTGCACCAGTAATTTTTTTAAGAAAGAAGGATGGATCGTGTAGGATTTGCATTTATTATTGTCAATTGAACAAGGCCATGATTAAGGATCAGTACATGTTACCGAGAATTGATGATTTATTTGATCAAATGAAGGGAGAGATAATGTTTTCAAAGATTGACCTGAGATCGAGATATCACCAGTTGTGAATAAAAGAGGAAGAAATCCCTAATACCACGTTTAAAATAATATTAAGACATTATGAATTTACATTATTACAATTTGGATTGACAAATTCCCCTGGAGTATTCATGATTTTAATGAATGGGATATTCTGTGAATACTTGGACAAGTTTGTATAGGTATTTATTTATGACATACTAATAAAATCACGGTTGAAAGAGGAGTGACGAACATCTGAGATTATTTTTGCAATGTTTAATAGAAAAGACGTTGTACGGAAAGTTGTCGAAACATTCGTTTTATCAGACAAGGATTCATTATTTGGGACACATCATTTCTGGAGAAGGTATCATTGTAGATACAACGAAGGTTGAGGCTATCATGGAATGTCCAAAACCAACGAATGTGAAAGAAGTACACAGTTTAATGGGGTTAGCAGGTTACTATCAACACTTCGTCAAAGGTTTTTCAAAGATATTAAATCCAATTACGAAATTGCAAAAGAAGACTAAGAAATTTTTATGGTCATAGAAATGCGCAGAATCATTTCATAAGATTAAAGATTTATTAACGACAACTCCAATCTTGAAATTTCTTGATATGGACAAGGAATTCTTGGTATGCAGAGATGCATACAAGGAATGATTAGGTGGATTATTAATACACGATGGTCGATTGATCGCTTATATTTCAAGGAAACTAAGATGGCATGAAGAGAATTACACAACACACAATTTGGAATTATTAGTGATTGTTTATTCTTTATGAGTTTGGAGACACTACCTTATCAGAAAAAAAATTGAACTGAAGACTCATGAGAATGGATTGCAACACATTATTACTCAGATTAACTTGAAATCATGACAAAGACGTTGGTCAGAGATTCTAAGTGAGTATGAATTTGAAATCAAGTACATTAAAGGAATCGTTAACCGAGTAACCGATGCGTTGAGTCAGAGACCACACATATTCTTAGTAATACTCCTTAAGACCAATCTTTGAGAAAATATTTTAGCATTACAAATTGATGATGACTCGTACAAAGAAGTTAAGAACAATATCAGACAACATACCATGATGATACCGAGGTATGAGTGTTATACAATGGATAATGACAGACTACTAAGATATAATAGCAGAATTTATGTACCACGAAATGATGAATTGAGAAAATTGATTTTGAACGAAGCTCATCAAGTAGTGTACATGGCTCATCATGGAGTCACAAAGATGAAGTCATACCTTAAACCTTTATTCTTTTAGAAAGGAATGAATACTGATATAGTTAATTACGTGGGGAGATGACTTGAATATCAACAAGTGAAGGTTAAACATAGACATTCAGTGGGATTGTTATAGCCACATGTGATTCCTGAATCAAAATGGGAAGCAATTTCAATGGATTTTATTATTGGATTACCACTAACGACAAGGAGACCTAATTCCATTTTTGTAGTCGTTGACACTTTGACGAAAAGATCACATTTTATTCTAGTTAGTATGATGTATCAAAGACTACACATAACTAGATTTTTTGTTAATGAGATTGTAATATTGCATGGTGTACCAAGGAAGATAATATCCGATCGATTATTGATATTCACAGGATGATTTTGGACTAGTTTTCAAGAGGATTTGGGAACAAAATTGAATTTTAGTTCAACATATCACCCTGAAACAGATGGAAAAATTGAAAGAATGAATCAAATTTTAGAGGATATGTAACAACCCATCTATTACGACGTAAATGTAAGTGAGTACAATAGTGGTACATTTTTTTTTTTAAAAGAATCAAGAAAAAATGTTACTAAAAATTAACATACTTTAATATTACAAATTCATTTCTCATTACATCCAACACTGCCAGTTTCATTATACAACATCATTTCTACTGACATAAATAATCATAACAAAAATCCATCCAGGATATCTACCCATCCAACCTACCTGCAAGGTTAGGACCTCCAAGACACATAATCAATGCTCAAGTCCAGGATTCATCTGATTGATTTTGTCCATTTAAGGTCTCAAGACTGGAAACTATTCTGAGGAGTAAGGAAGCATATAATTCATATTTCTAAACTCAATCTAGAACCAAGATTAAAACAACAATAAAGTACTTGATCATAATGCAAATTTAATCACTCAATTCCTGAGATACTAAACAAGTTTTCCTTTTATTAAAGGTTACAATAACAATAATTAACCATCATATAGATAATATACCATCTCTTCGTAAATGTATCATATAATTATCACGCACCATTTAAACAAACATCTCTTCCCTCAATTAAATGAAAACATCAATCATTATTAAGTATTGTAGCAGTCCTCCATTGTACAAACCAAATAAGTAGATACTATGAGTTAGCATAATATATATATATATATATATATATATATATATATATATATGAAAGAGAAAGGAAGAGAAGAGAAGATCTCTCAAACACAGAGACAAATTTGTAAGCTTACTATGTACTTTCTAAACTAAAAAGACACTCTAATGAAGTAATTTTGCAACAGTGTGAAAGTATGTTCTGAGAATGAGTTAAGATTATGTTTTGAGACCCAAAGTTTCTCTTCTGAGTGTCACAGTGCAAACATGTCAAGTGCCAACTCCAAAATTGCACAGACTGGCCCCTTAAAGGCCCAAATCTCAAGATAAACAACCCATGGTGTGCACAAAGACCACTCAAGGAGTGCGGAGGCTTTAAACTTATTAAGAATAAATCTCAGGAGAGACAATGAGAACTTACACAGATTAGGCTCAAAAGTGTATAGGTGACCTTTTAAAGTTCAGAAATCAGGAGGGAAGCACAAGTGAGCGCTGGATTTTACTTTAAATAAGTGACAAACCTTAGGAGAAACAACATGGGCAGGGTTTCAAGTGGGGACTCAAGGAGCATAAAATCCATTATTTAAGAATTGGTGGATGAGATATTATTGTGAGGAGTCGAATCCTCACAACTGTTAGATCAGAAAGAAGGATCACACTAATTAATCCACAGGTCCTTTGGACTTTGTCACTTTGACAGATTTGAGTTATTTGTATTAAGTGAGCCTCGAAGCCTAATGTAGCAGAGTGAATCAACATCGTATATCAGTGGACGAATGGGAGTAGTTGGATCCCAAAGGGGTTCGAAGATTCAACAAGTTTGAGTCATAAATGTCTAAGGGATAAGAAACCCCAAATCCCCGAAGTGTGTAGTAAAATATAGTCGTGGATCTTGTGATCAAACGAGGGCCATTAGATCTCCAAGACTTCGTCCTAAGGAACTTTGTCATTAGTGTTATAACCCTATATTTCATAGGATCACCTAGTGATTAGAATATCTTCCTCTAGTTGTATTGTATTGTAAATAATATTTTATTCTGCAAATGATTTACAAAATAAAAAGAAAAGAAAAATAAAAAATAAAAAATAAAAGAAAAGAAAGATAAAAAGAGGGTATAAAAATAGAAAAAGATAAAAAGATAAAACCCCATGAAATAAATTTGGTTTGATTAATATTTCCTAACCATGATCAAAACCCTTTAAATTTATGTTGATAGGTTAGTGAATAAATTTGTCCAAACAATCTAATCTTCGCCAAATTATATAGGTTAGTGAATAAATCTAGCCAAACTGTCTAATCTTGGATAAATGTATTAGGTTAGAGTAATTATTAATCCAACAGTCTAAGATGGATTAATATGTTATTCGATTAGGCTAGGAGTTAGGTTAGTTTTGTTTCATATCAATAATATTTGCAAAACATTGATTAAATGCCTTTTATTTAAGTTAATTTCATGTGTTTTTGACCCCTTGGTGAAAGAATAAAGAAAAGGGAGCTAGCACTACCCACAATTTTTTTTTATCCTAAGTGCTATCTGTATTTGACCTTTTGTCATGTTGTGACTAAAAGGAGCAGATATCTCAGTGGTTGATCAAGGCGTCCCCAAATCAATGGTCAACAATGGATTTCAGACCCCCCAACTTTTCTTCCTTTAACTGTGGTGGGGGGTGTTCGAGTTGGTGGTTTTCCCAGGGAGGGCCCTGCGCAACGTGTCAGCTCCATATATTATTGGACCCCCCTCACCCAATTCCTCTAACCACCTAACCCCCCCCTCCGATAACCCACCTAAGAACTCATCCAATACCTCCCACCTCACTCTGCCACCGTACACCACTACCCTGTTACACGTCACATTCATATCTACCCATTGGCCAATCAATGCCATCCACATCCCACTCATCTACTCGCTGGCCAATCAATGCCATCCACATCACACTGATCTACACATTGGCCAATCAATGTTGTCCCTTGTGGTCGTTACTCATTTGGTCACCACGCACGCCATAAAGAACACCCCCTTACATTGTTTAACTCTATTTATTTGCCATTACCACACATTTCACTGATCCAGACAAAGTCGACATAGCGTTGTTTCCTTTTTTCAAGCTAACTGCCACCAGGAACACCGTCAGCAGGTGCCATTAAACCTGATAATTGCAGTCAATACATTTTATGTCTTCAGATATTCGTTAATTATGGTTCCCAAATCCAAATCCATTGAAACAACCGAAAACCCGTTCCTTCCTCCTCCCATAGACCTATACCACGCTCCCCTGGTTGATAAATATTACAGAGTTGCAGAGCCAAAGTGTGAATTCAATTTCTTCGAATTACACTTCTGGCTAAAAGACATTTTCTTAGACCATACTGAAAATATCGGACTCTGGGAATCTAATATACCATTATTCATGTTTCCCCAGACCTATCATTTCCCTGAGTTCGCCCTTAAGTGTCAAGCACATTACCTTCTCGGCCAAAGGGCCATCATGTCTTCTTACGGTGAAATTTTTTTCACCATCACCCCTGAATCAATAAACCAGATGCTACAGATCCCTAGAGCCGATTCTTCCAGTGATTTATCCATTGAAATCTTGAATGACCTCTATCAGAAACTTGCTTTCCCTCGAAGAGCCCAAATATTCGAAAATTTCCTACTAGAAGATGCGCAGTTGCCTAAGAAAAACCCTCCCTATCCATATTCCATCTTCTCAGTCGAAGCCAACCAAATAGTTTCCACCCTTTTTTTCCTGTTAGGATATTATTCTGATGAATGGGTAGACAAACCCATCCTGGGTTTTATGTCCATTTTCTCCACATAAGAGAAAGATACAGCTCAATTCGATTTCAGACAGTATTTGGCTGACAATATACATGAACAACTCTTGAAGTTCCCAACAGAGGGAATGTTCAAGTACTCCTCAGTGCTAGTGTACCTATTCCTTTTCTCCGAGGCAGACAGATTCTCCCGTGCTCTCCAAAAATTGGATCAAGAAGGAAATACGCAATCAGTAACTTCTTGGACATCTCTAGTGAGGAAGAATTCCACTAAGTTGAGTTTCAAACACTTCATTGATAAATTTTACTATCCATAGGTATGCATGCTTAGCAAAAAAATGGAACCTAGGATAAATGAGGAGGTTCGGAGAATTTTGCATCTATCAGACTTGTCCAAAATAGGGGACTGATATCTTTACCAAAACCATACCAAGATCAGAGTGTATGGGTGTGAATTTCTACCATACAAACCGCCAAAATACCTCCCTGTCAGAATATTTCCATTGGAATACGTCAGGTAGATGATAAAATCTGATGACATCCACTTTGTATCATTCAAGAAGAAAAGAAAACTCAGGATCAAGAGCCAAATTGGTTCTTTCATATGCAACAACAGAGTTGTAGGAGAAGAGGCCAACAACCTCTTGAAAGAAATGAATTTCAGTTTGAGCTTCCAATGGAATTATGACCCCTTTGGCATTATAGCAAAAACCAGGCTAAAAAATAGGATTTCTCCTTATGCTCATGTGCCAAAGCCTGAGATAGAAAGGTTTATGAATCAAACAGACTGGTAAGCAAATACATTTATGGAGACCAAGGAACAACCTTCACCTGCCAACATTTCACATACCAGCACTCCTCAGGTGAAAACAAAAAAAATATCCAGGAAAGAGGTGTTACCTTTAGTCACAAAGGTGTCAGCTGAATACTTCCAAGTTTACAGGAAGAGGACTAAGACTAGCCACACACCAAACAGGTTTAGATAAGGATAAACAAAGTCCACCATAGTTATGGAGGCACCACATTCCACTAGATTCTTAGGTAGTCAACATATAGTGTCCACATCCTCCTCCAAGGAGCAAGTAGACACTACACTGTCAATTGAATCCTCTCAAGATCCAATAGGGTCAAGCATTTTTGACAAATACAATATGATCAAGAAGAATAATGAACTTATGAACATGAGCACATGTGCCAAACTTTTGAAGTAGACATCCACAACTCAACATATATTATTATCTGCATTTGACACAGAGAAGGGAAGGACACATATGGCATTCTTACAGGCACAGGTCCCCGAACCCAAGACAACGTTTAATTACAAGAAAGCATCTTTTGAGTTTGATGTGAAGGAAGTTCATCCAACAAATCAAATGGAAATGCATAGGAAAATAGGGGAGACAATTTTCTCCACTCTGAAAAACACATCATTGACTGTTGCCAAATTGCAGGTGTCTCTAAACAATTTCCAATCTGAATTGAAGCAGGAAAAGATATCATCCTTGGCCAAGGATAATAAAATCAAATCCATAGAGGAGATGGTGTTGAATATTGGCTATGACCCATCTAATGTCAAGGAAACTGAGTAGTTATTGAAAAAGAAAAATGATGACATACCCTCTTTGAGAAAACAATTGAAACTTCTAGCCACTGAAAATTCACAAGAAAAGGAAATGGGTGAAAGTGAAGGCTACAAAGAGGTGATGTTGAAATTGATAATGGAGCAGAATGAATAGATAAAAGAGATGGAAGCTGAGTTAGAAAAGTTTGTTAAAGAGAAATAACAAAGTGTGCATATGGTTGTTATCCCACTAGATGCAGTTCTTCTCACAAGAGTTAGTACAACAACAGTAGCCACAACAATAGAGATTCCATCACCCATTCCATTGAAAGTTCCAGATGATTCTAATAAGTTGGTGAAATCAACGGAGGACATGTCCCTTCAAGGGGAGGAAATCAGAAAGTTAAAATAAGAAGTAAAAAGCTTCCACTCCCTGAATTCCATGTTCCAGGCCAGCTATAACAGAGAAATGCACAAATGATAAAGACTCAGTCAACAATTACAGAAGTTGCAGAAGGAGATTATCATGGCTAAAACATTATCTAAGACCAAAGAAAACATATATATGGACATCATCAAGTCAATGGTAGATATATGGTCATTCATACAAATTGTTTTTGAAAAACATGAACTTGTACATAAGGCCATAACATCAATTGAAAATATAAGAGAAGAGTTAGTGGAGAAGCCTACAGAAGACATTGAGCTCATTAGGTTCTTAAACTCCAAGACCAAGCAGGAGTTATAGGCATTGGAAATTGAAGACAAGACAGAGACCATCCTTAAGGTCAATAAGGTCTTGACCAAGAAAGGATCGATGTTGCAACTAGAGGAGAAAGATCATATGATGGACATTGGAGTGCATATATTTTTCATCAAGGTTGAAACACTACACAAGAAGGGACTCCCTGGATTACTAGTGATAAATTACAAGCTCATCACTCTGTCAGACTACAAGCAGAAGATCAACACAGTGGCAAAGGATGGTTCTAAATTTGCACGAATACAGGGAAGCATTACTAGAAAAGATTTCTTAGAAAAATTACAGTTGGACCTGAGCATCCAACATGAGATAAAATATGTTTTTATTACAAAGCCCACCTTTTCCAAGTATACTGAGATGGATGAAATATACAACAAGTTACTCAAGATTTCCATCCCTAGTCAAAAGAGATGGGAAGACCTTTGTTCTTTACTTGAGTAAAAGTGATGTGGATTTCTGAGTTAGCATGAAGAAGATAGTCAAGTCAAAGTGATGAATCATCAAACTACTTACCCTGGAATCAACACCAAGGATTCAAATAGATTAACAACATTCCTATTATTTTGTAACTTGTAATCTAGTTACTTAGATTTTTTCTCCACAATATTGCGATCCTTAATGAAAGGATCAGATGTAACTATAGTATAATTACTTCTCACTTCGAAGTATTGAGGGTTGATTTTTAAACCCAAGGAGTTGTTTGTGTAATCTTTTAAAAAGGATCGACCAGTAATAAAAGGGCTATTCACATGATTCTTGCATTTGATTGATTGGTGATGTTTATCTTTTTCTGTTAAATGTTTTACTTTTCTATGGGATCATTATGTTTTCAGTTTCTAATCATTAAAATGAAGTTAAAGAACATAATTTGTTTGGTACACTATGTTTCTAGTCTTTTAATGATCTATCTTTTTTGCATCTGAAGTTAAGTAGATAAATTCTTGATTGCTTCTTTACTCAATGTACTCTCAAATCTTTTTTTGTCTATTCCACCTCATTTGATATTAATAGATCCAACGGTTTCACTATCTTGCCCTGTGAAAGAACCTCATAAAAGTTGTATATAATTCTGATCTTTAAACCAAACCCCGTAGCCCAATGGAATTCTAAATGCACTTTCCAACCAACTTTTATAAACAAACAAAGAAACTCAGACTATTTTAACTAGCCTAGTATCTAAAAATTAAACAAATCTAAATCATATAGAGAGATCCCTCTCTGAAACTGGAAGGGATAGATCCCAGTTTCACCAGTGGTTTTGTTAAGTTACCTTTATCAATTTATTCTAACCTTGACAACCTATGGGAATTACAAAGTGCTAACATAGTGGCGACCATACTAGGGAATCGAACAAATTTTCCAACTTTTTTAATTGTCTTCCCTAGAAAAAATTATTTCTAAACAATCAAAGATCTAACTTTCAAGACATGAATTTTCATAGGTTGTTGAAATTTGTACATATTAAATTATATTTCTTAAAATTGAAACCTATGGCTCCAAAACGAATTCACACCAGATCTCACCCTGATCCAGAACCTGTAAAAGTAGTAGATAATCCAAAAAAAATCATCAGAAAAATAAACAAAGAAGAAGGTCAAGGTAGTAGCAGTCCTCTTCATAGGGCCACTTCTCTTCTAGAGAAGCTTTTCACAATCCAATACATTGAGTTTGACCTATCTTTTGAACATATCCTTTTGAGAACAAAATCTGATAGCTTTGTGGATGAAATAGTACTATATCAAACCATCCTCCAACCTAGAACCCATGAAAAGTTATCTCCTGGAATAGATTTTGATCGACATATCCTTCAAGAGTTTGGGAAAGTAGAAGATATAGAATCAAAACTTGACCAATGTTTTGAATTGTCTTCCCTAGAAAAATTTATTTCTGAACAATCAAAGATCTAACTTTCAAGTGATAAATGTTCATAGGTTGTTGAAATTTGTACATATCAAATTATATTTCTTAAAATTGAAAGTTTTGGCTCCAAAAAGAATTCACGCCAAATCTCACCCTGTGTTAGTAACATTTATTGTCCTGGGCACAAGAGTATTCAGGTCTGCAAGTTGCACGAGAAGCGCCCGAGCGCAGCACAGAAAAATCTCGTTTTAGGCTTAGAATCAAGTAAGTGGGTGAGATTATATTGTCGACGGTCTGGAGTCATCCATAAGAGCATATTGGCGGTCGGCGGAAAATCATGGTTAGCGGAGGTGCGTTGATATTAGTGCGACGGATAGCTCCCGTATTGCATGCAGGAAAGGATAGCAACCATCCATCCGAAGGACATGTGGAGTGAGATCTAGTCACATCAGATTTTCGGCATTCGGGAGTTCGAAGGGATCTAGTACCAGGTCTCCTATCCGAAACTCTTCCTTCTTGGCCTTCTTATCAAAAATCTACTTGATCCTTTGCTGACGGCCCCGAATTCTACCCATTACCTGCTCCGTGGCCTGCTGGACTTCCAATAGCTGATGAATTCTTTTGATCATGTCATCAGTCTCCTCTTGATGATCATGGAGGAATTTTTCTATGGGAATGGATAAATGAGAAGGAAAAACAACCTCTTCTCCATAGACTAATTGGAAAGGAGAGACACCTATATATCTCTTCGTGGTCACTCGATCGGCCCATAGAGAAAATTTCAATCTTGAATGCCAGGCCTTCTTGTTGTCTTCCAACAGTCTTTTGATGATCCTTATCAGGATTTTGTTAGAGGACTCTGCTAAACCATTTCCCTGGGGATAGTATGGGGTGGAGTGAATCAGTTTGATCCCGAATTGCCCACAGAACTTGGCTAACGGCTCAGCCCTGAAAGAGGTTGCGTTATCAGTGACGATCTTACTGGGGCAGCCAAATCTTGTGATGAGGTATTCCAGGAATCCAATGATTACCTTGTGGGAATCACTCCTAGTAGGGTTAGCTTTAATCCACTTGGTGAAGAAATCGGTAGCAGTCAGGATCCATTTGTGCTACCCACTGGAAGTGGGGTGAATTTCTCCAATGAAATCTAGGCCCCATTGTTGGAAGGGTCCCGAAACAACCACATGATTTAACGGAAAAGACTTGAGCTGTTGTTTTCCTGAAAATATTTGACATTTGGTGCAAGCTCAGACCCTTCTGTAGACGCCAGTGAATACGGCGGGCCAGTAGTATCCAGCCCTGAGGATTTTGTAAGATGTGGTTTTCCAGAAATGATGCCCTCCACATAGGCTGTCATGAAATTCAACCATGATCCTTTCAGCCTATTGCGGATCTACACATGTCAAAAGCAACCCCAGGGGGTCTTTCCAATATAGAACTNCCCTGAGGATTTTGTAAGATGTGGTTTTCCAGAAATGATGCCCTCCACATAGGCTGTCATGAAATTCAACCATGATCCTTTCAGCCTATTGCGGATCTACACATGTCAAAAGCAACCCCAGGGGGTCTTTCCAATATAGAACTTGATCGATAAGGCAGTATCTGACTGCTTTGATCTTTAGATCTCTTGCCTTGTTTCTTTGCAGACCGTCTGGAGGCCGCAACTCTTGCAGAAAATATATGACATCCTTATACCAGGGACATCAAGCCAATGGAGGCTCCCTTTGAGGGTCTATTTCAAGCAGTCAACCCTACTGAATTCCTGAGCATTTGTTGATGAAACTTATCCCCAAAGCTTGGCAATTGGCTTCAGCCAACATCTTGGCTAAACCTTGACCTTTGATCAATTTGGTAGGCTTTACTTCCAGGTCAAATTCCAGAATCTTGGCTATCCACTTACTCCTCCTCCCATCTATGTCAGGATGAATAAGAATGTCTTTAACAACAGCTAGGGGGACATAAGCGATGATTTTGTATTGCAAGACATAGATTCTAAATGCCTTGAGAGCCTTCACCAGGGCATAGGCCTACTTCTCCATAGTGTCATACCTAACTTCGACATCCCTCAATGCTCGACTAAAATAGGCAATAGGCTGCTCTAGCCCAACCTTGTTTGTCTATAGTAAAACAACGGCCACCGTGTCAGGTGAGGCAAAGGAGAAAATAAGGAAATCCTTTGAGTAATCGGGACTGATAAGCACAGGGGCTTCAGTCAGGGCCTTCTTTATTTTCTCAAAGGAATTTCGCGATTCAAAAGTCCACCTCACTTCATTTCCTTTCCTTAACATGGTTGTTATAAGTTTTACCTCCTCAGTAAAGTTAGGAACAAACCTCCTCGGAAAATTTATCTCACCAAGGAAAGATTAGACCTCTTTCCTGGACCTCGGGATTGATAAGGCTTGTATTGCCTCAACTCTGCTAGGATTGATCCTGACTCCTTCCACTGATACTATGTGGCCTAGTAACCTTCCCTCCTGCATGGAAAACAAATATTTCTTGGGATTTAATGAAATGCCAAAACTCCTTCATTTCAGGAAAACCTTCCTGAGATGACAACAGTGTTCTTTATCAGATTTTGAAAATACTGTGATGTCATCCAGATAGATGACCACAAATTTATCCTTTTCCCCAATGAAAGCTATGTCCATGGCACGTTGAAACGTTGCCCCTACATTCATCAATCCAAAAGGCATCTTGGCATACATGAATGTGCCCCATGGAGTGGTAAATGCCATCTTTTCCCTGTCCTCAGGCAGAACAGAGACTTGATTGTAGCCAGAGAAACCATCGATCATGGACATCCTGGATGCTCCTATTACCCTCTGTAGTATATGTTCCATCTTTGGTAAGGGGTAGTTATCCTTTCGTGAGCTCCTGTTCAGGTTTCTGAAGTCTACACAGAGTCTGATTTCTCCATTCTTTTTCCTTACTAGTACCAAGTTGGACACCCACTCTGAATATCTCAGTGGTACGATAATCTGGGCCTGCAGCAGCTTCTTCACTTCTCTCTCCATAATAGGCAGTAGCATAGGATTGATATATCTTAGCTTCTGCCTAAACGAATTTGCCTCCCTTTTCAACAGGATTTTATGCTCAATGACATAAGTGTTATATGTTTTGAGATATTCATAGGTCTAGGCAAACACACCAGCAAATTCCCTCAAAAGTCCAACGTATTCGGACCTTTGCTCCTTTGTCAGACTTCTTGACAATTTGACAAACTTGGGCTCACTCTCAGTGCCAATGTTGCACTGAATAGTACCAACGTCATCCTCTGAGATTTCCCCTTTTAATGACACATCATTTCTATCAATAAGCCTTTCCAAAGGAACCAGTCCCCTTGGAATATGGTTGCTGGGGAGCTGCACAATGTTATGCTCTGCTATTTTACTCAAAAACTTACCCCCATCAAGATCTTCTTCAAACACAGAGTCTTGGTCGATATGCATCTCTAAAAATTCTTCGACAGTCTCCAAGAATTTATTGATCTTGAGATTATCCTCGAATACCTTCCAATGTTTGACGTTGTCAGGTATGGAGGGCCTGTATTTTACTCCCACATCATATCTGAATTTGGGTGGCAAGGGCACTTTGAAATTGCTTGCTGATGTAGCCAAGGAATCTGCCACTGTTTTCTTCTCTCTTGGGACAAAAGAAATGTTGAGTGCTAAGAAGAAATTGTCAATTAAGTCCCATATATCATTTATGTAGCTTCTGAGTTGAGGATGCTTAGCCTGATAAGCGTTTCTAATATGTTGGACCACCAACTCTGCATCTCCAAACACTGCTACTTCCTTAATTCCCATTTCCCTTCTGGCTCTTAATCCTAGGACACGAGCTTCATACTCTGCCACATTGTTGGTAGCTTCAAATTCTAGTTTGTACGACAGAGACATGGTTTCCTGAGAAGGTGACACAAAAAACACCCCCGCTCCAGCACCTTCCCTGGAAAAGGATCCATCAAAGAACATTTTCCAGACGGGGGTGATGGAGGGAGGAAATTTATGGGAAGTGGTGGGCGACTTTATCAGTTTTAGAGGAGGCTCAGGAGCATTAGTGAGTTGTAGTACACTGGAACCTAAATCAGTGTCCAGGGAAAAAATGGGATGGTTGGTAGGGTTGGCCTCATCACTGATTATATAGGCCAGTTGGGCTTCCCTGTATATCCTCCTATGTTCTCCTCCAAACACTGGGATAGTATCATATGTGAGGTCCATATGCAAAGCTCCCCCTAGTCGTTTTATCCAAGATCTTGATAACAACATACCGAACTTGGGGGGGACATGAACCACTACAATATCCATGACCACACTTTTCATGAGCAACTGAAACAAGGTCACGACTAGGTCTTTGATAACTCCTAGACATTGAACTTTTCTGAAGTCAAAGGAATAGAGGTCATGATAGGCTCAAGTGACTTCTAGCCCTAACTCTTCCATGACAATTTTGGGCATGAGGTTGTGAGAAGCCCCCGAATCCATCAAGCAGTTGTGAAATACCTTGTCATGTATGTTCAAGGAAGTGTAGAAGGGAGGGGATGAGTCATTCTTGTCTTCTACCATAGGACCTAAAATAATTGCAGTCTTTTCATCTTGCAAATTGATGGAGTCTGTGGGAAGGCATGAGACCTCAGACTATAAAATCTCAGAGAAGCGTTTCTTGAACCCTTCATGTTTAATCAATTCGGTCAGTGGCACAGGGATTCTGATCTTTTGAATTTCATGCTCGAAATTAAAAGAAGATGTAAGCTTCAAGATTTCTCTTATTTCGGGAACATGACTCTGGACTATGGGAGAGAGGGGTTGGGGCTTCTTACCTCTATGACTGTCCACTACTTCATTAGCAGGTTTCTCTGTTCTAGTGAACTACTCAGGAACATCAAGTGCTACTATCTTTTTCTTAGACCTCAGATCATACCTGCCTTGGCTACCACTAGCCTTGTCTCCCTTTCTTAGTTCATTTAGATGACTGTCCATGAGATATTCCTCGTATGCTGATTGAGTGAGATGAGGAAAAGGAGGAGTGTCCCCACAGCAATGGATTTTAGGATCAAGCTCATCTGTTTCTCCTTCTTTCCCCTCGGCCACAAAATTGTTTTGAAAAGGGGCCTGAATTTTCTGTCTCTTCCCCTCTCTCTTTTCACAGTCGGGGAAGTAATATTGTTTGGCCTCCTGAAACCTCCTTTGTTTTCAACGTTTTAAAGCCCCTTGTATGCTTTCCTCTCCTCCACCTTAATTCTATCCATCTCTGCAGACAAAGACTTCACCATCTTGGTCAGTTCATCCACTTGAGGGTGGGGCACCGATGGGCCAGAAGTTGAGGTTTTCGGTCTTCCCTTTCTTCTGTCTGCGTCGGCCTTGTTCCTGAGTCTATCAGCTGCTAATACATTGAATTCCACTTCTATGGATGCATATTTCATTTGAGCTAAGGAGGTGGCTCTTATTTCTCTCAATAAAAGACAGAAATCGGGGACAAACGAACTAGCATAAGAAATCTTGGTCGAGGCTTCTGAAGGTTTTATTTCAGCAGGAATTTTACTATACATCTTATTGAATCTTTTGGAGAAGTCATAGACATACTCTCCTTCCATATTCTTCAAAGACCCGAACTCTATCATGTAATACATGAAATCCTTCATATCTCCCTACTGCCTCAGGAAATCACTATCCAGGGCTTCGATCCCAGCAATAGACCCGTGGGCCAATCCTCTAAACCACTTCCTCACCTCACCATCCAGGCTCTGGACGAAGACTCTCATCTAGACATCTTCATTTTCAATGTTCAGGTTGTCTGCATAACTGTAGAAAGCAGCCAGGTGCTCTTCTGCAGTTATGTCCCCTTCCCCAGTGAACTTGGGCATATACTTCAAGTAATCTCCAGTAGGGAGAGGATTCATAGGATGGGGTAGGATTAAGGGAGCATATATGGAATCGAATATGGCATCGATTCTATTTAGAGGGGGATTAGCACCAGCCATAGGAATATTAGGTGGGGGAGAATTTGGAGGAGAAGGAGTTCACGAAGGGGCTACTAGGAATGAGTCTTGAAGTGGAATGGGAAACAAAAGGGGATTTAAGGAGAAGGCTAACGGGCTCAAGTCATCATATGCTCCTCTTTGTGCAGGAGTGGTAACAGTAACAAGAGGAGGAGTGGTAAAGATAGGAGTGGGGAAATCTTCTGCGGTCCTGGGTCTACGCCAAAGTACAACTTCAGAGGAGAGGGGAGTGACAAGGGTTTCTCCCTCCAATCCCAGACCAGGAGGGGAAAACTCAACAGGAACACTCCCGAAATTCAGGAAACGGGAAACCTCAGAAAGAGGTCTATTAGGAAACTAAGGGGGAGAAAACGAAGTTCCTATAGAAGGAGATGGCGGATTACCTAGTTCAGCGGTGGAAGCTTCTTCTTCAGATGACTTTCCTTTTTTGAGAACCACCTCCGAATCAGTTTTAGGTGTAGATAGAGGCAGCTAAGGATGGGACCATGTGTGTCTACCTCTGAAAGCCACAATTAACACGACATGTTCGCCACAGTGGATTCGTCACAATGGAGTCACCAGGTGAACAGTAGAAATATTTAAAGGCTCTTATACCTGATGCACCTTCAGAATCAGAGGCTTAATGTCATTCAATCCCGGGGAAAATCTTCAACTTCGTCCCCAGCAATGGCACCAGAAATGTTAGCGTCATAAGTCACTCCTGGATTGCTTGCAGGAGCAGAGCCCAACGCCCATTAGTTTTATGTCACAATAGTTTGTAATGGGTGATCAAATGGGTAGAGACTCAGGAATATATCACTCTAACTCAGGGACTGGGTCTGGTATGTAAGGAACAAAGGAGGTCTTGATCTAACTTCAGTCAGTGAGTTGATTTAAAGATGGGCAGGTTGAAGACTTGGTGAGAGGGGTGAACAAACTACCTCAGGAAATAGACGTTTCAGTAGTTTGTAGAAGGAAAACTATGAATGCAAGATCCTCTTGGTTCAGGGCTTCGAGAAACTCAAAGGGGGACTTGAATGGATCCTCCAGTTCCAAGTCATTCAGTGCTAAGAAAATCACAGAGACCGATTAGAAACAATGCAACTGTTACATTGATCCAACCTACATAATCCTATAACAGTTACAACTCGACTGGATCCTCCAATTCCGAGCTGCTCTAATACAGTGTAAACAAAGATGTGAAAGAAAATGACATTCATAAGGCAAGAAGTCCCAAAAGTCCACACATAACTAGGAATAACAGTGCTTCATTAAATCTTTACAACTGGGAGCCTTGCTCAACCATTGATGATTACAAAATACAAAAACTAAGTCTATATACTCAGAAAATTCGCCTAACAGTGGCGTGCTCTGTCATCCAAGGCTTGGTGTCCCTTCATTCAAATTCGGACGGATATCCTTCGTCAGATGCCTCCTTAACTACGCATGGCTCTTGCAAGGGGGGTAGCTGAGCCATTAAGTGTCGAGTTAGCGTGTGCAGACCTCTCTGGCTAGTCGAGGACTCGACATGGCTTCTTTGGAAAAAATAGGTACACAGGACCCTCTCGGGAAGACAGCTTGCCAGACCCTCCATACCTTACACTTAATGAATGAGGAGAGGTTTCAACCACCCCTTCTCACCTTCATTTACTCTAAGAAAAAACCAGGATTGAGGTCGAATCAGATGGCACCTGGAGATCGCGATGATTCCTTCTGTGACCAAACTCGACGCCTTTGGCCCCTCTTGCACAACTCTTTTTATTTCCCAAGTGACCACGGTCTGTGACCCTGTGTTTATTCTTAAAGGCACTTTCGGCATTCTTGAATAGGAAGGAGATGATCCTTTCTTATCACAGTCATGATGATCAAAACGTCGAGATGGATTAATTGGGCGCCACGTGTCCCTCTCACATCTAACGGTCCTGAACCTACTCGACGATGTTGTGGGCCCCGGGTTCTGGATGCTCTTGGCACTTCGCGCCTCGGGGATATGAAGGATCTTCTCTTTGTGCCTTGAAGTCGTGATGGGCGAAAAGGCGAAGAGCCTAATCATGCACCAGGTGTCCCCTTTGGATGGACGGCTGAGACTGCTCCGTGATACTGCGGGCCTGACTCTGGGCGCTTTCGACACTTCAGGGTTTGGGGTTTTGATATGTAGAACGACATAGAACCCTCACCCTTTGAACTCCCGAATTCCGAAAAGCCGATGTGACTAGATCTCACGCCACATGTCCTTCGGATGGATGGCTGCTATCCTTTCCTGCATGCAACACAGGCGCTACCCGTCGTGCTAATCTCAGCACACCTCCGCTAACCATGATTTCCCCCCAACTATCGACCTACTCTTATGGATGAATCCGGACCATCGACAATATAATCTCGCCCACTTACTTGCTTGGAAGCCTAAAACGAGATTTTTCCGTGTTGCGCTCGAGCGCTTCTCATGCAAGTTGCAGACCTGAATACTCTTGTGTCAAGGACAAGAAATGTTACTAACACCTTGATCGAGAACCTATAAAAGTAGTAGATAATCCATAAAAAATCATCAAAAAAATAGACAAAGAAGAAGTTCAAGGGAGTAACAGTCCTATTCATAGGGACACTTCTCTTCTAGAGAATCTTTTCACAATCCAAGGCATTGAGTTTGACCTATCTTTTGAAAAGATCCTTTTGAGAACCAAATCTGATAGCTTTGTGGACAAAATATTACTATATCAAACCATCCTCCAACCTAGAACCCATGAAAATCTCTCTCCTGGAATAGATTTTGATCAATGGATCCTTCAAGAGTTTGAGAAACTACAAGATCTACCATAAAAAATTGACCAACTTTTTGAATTGTCTTCCATAGAAAACTTTATTTCTGAACAATCAAAGATCTAACATTCAAGAGATAAATGTTCATAGGTTGTTGAATTGTACATATCAAATTATATTTCTTAAAATTGAAAGTTCTGTCTACAAGAATAATTCACACCAGATATCACCCTAATCTAGAACCTGTAAAAGTAGTAGATAATCCAGAAAAATTCATCAGAAAAAGAAACAAAGAAGAAGGTCAAGGGAGTAGCAGTCCTCTTCATAGGGCCACTTCTCTTCCAAAGAATCTTGTCACAATACAAGACATTTAGTTTGACCTATCTTTTGAACAGATCCTTTTGAGAACCA
This sequence comes from Picea sitchensis, assembly GCA_010110895.2. NCBI lineage: Eukaryota > Viridiplantae > Streptophyta > Pinopsida > Pinales > Pinaceae > Picea > Picea sitchensis. The sequence goes on along the minus strand of SNQJ01S0029513.1, from coordinate 39,610 downwards.
AATTGCATAGCTTTGTGTATGAAATAGTACTAGATCAAACCATCCTCCAACCTAGAACCCATGAAAAAATCTCTCCTATAATAGATTTTGATCAACATATCCTTCACAAGTTTGAGAAACTACAAGATCTAGCATCAAATCTTGACCAAGATTTGTATAAAACCCATTTCCAACAATTAGTTGAGCTTTCTTCCCTTTCTATTGTTGCATCTTCTATCAATCCTCAAGCAACTCAATCTATACCTCCCAACTCTTCTTCCTCCACATCTATTGTCACTTCTCCACCCATAATACAAGTTGTCGTCCAACCTCCTCCACTAATCATGGCAGCAATATATGCTCCCCTAGTGATGGTTCCTCCCTTACATAACATGCCCCACGACTATCAAACTAGGATTCCTTAGTTTGATGGCACTAGAACCCTTAATGAACAACAACATGTGGATAAAATGAATGACCTTTTTTATTTACAAGAAGTTGATGAAGCATATGTTCAAATGAAACTCTTTGCCCAAATTTTAACTGGTGATCTAAAGAAATGGTTCAATTCATTACCTACTACTAGCATTGTTGATATTGCTGCTTTTCACCGATCTTTTCTCAGAAGATGGGAGGTAAAGAAAAACCCTCTCCAAATTTTACATGAATATGAAAATATTAGAAGAAACCAAGGGGAAATTGTATAAGACTATTGCACTCATTTTAATAATAGCTATAATGAAATTCCTATTGATATCATAACTCCTCAAGGTATGGCCTTGATCAAGTTCCCCGGTGGCTTTGATCTGGATATGTCCTACCAATTGAGAGAAAGGAACTCTGCCACTCTGGAAGATATGTAGAAAAGTGTTGTGACTATTGAAGAAAACATATTAGATAGGAGACCTAGGCAAAGAACATAAAGGACAGTAAAAATCAAAGAAGAACCTTCCACTTACACTGAAGATGCCAAAATAGATTCTCTATTTAGAAATATGGAGAGAATGATGGAGATATTATAAATCACTGACATAAACCCACCTAGAGAGTACCAACCTACCCCTCAAATACAAAACCCCAACTTCAGGATAAATCCTCCCCAGATTAGGCAAAGAGAGCTGAGAGAACAATGAGAACATAGAGGACCTGATCAGCGGATCAGGCCACCTTTTCAAGAAAACTATGTTGATGACAGGGAAGAAACTATAGAGGGAGTAGATGAAATTCACATAAATATTATGGGAGTTAATGACAATGATTCCATCTTTCTTACTCAAGAAGAAAAGGACCTTCTTCTCCTTTCACAGACCGAAGTAGATGAGGAAGAGTCAGAACAACAAGCATTCGAAAATGCAATAATGGAAGTCCACAGACAATACAACTTAAGGAGTAGAAATTCTAATGACAACCCAACTAAGAAAGCTTTTGAAACTAAGAAGACCTCTGATATTGTTCCTAAGAAAGTTCCTGAAAAGAAAAACTCAGAATCACCTACAAAAAGAACACCTGAATCTTTACCAAGGACAACTCAAACTGAGGCTGCATCCACAAGTCAACCTAGTACTACTGCACAGAAAAATGTGGTCGATAAATCAGATTTTCATAGTCAAAGCATAACTCCTACCACATTCGTCATGGAAAGTGAATTGGCCAATCTAAAAATACCCATTCCTCTGTCAGAACTTATGAACAAGAATTCTTGTAGATATCAAGTGATCAGAGCCTTAAACATAGAACCAAGAGTAGGTACAGACACTATGAATGTTGTTGAGGATCAACGAGAGCTGTTGTTTGTTCCCCAGGTTGAAGGACAAACTGACAATGTTTTTGTTCCTCCTTTTTATATTAATTTAAATATTCATGATAATACATTACACAATGCCATGATAGATTCTGGCGCTTCTCACAATCTTATGCCTAAGGTTGTGATGGATAAATTAGGGCTTGATATCACCAGGCCTTACAAGGACTTATACTCCTTGGATTCAAGCAAAGTTAAATGAATAGGTCTGATCAAAGACTTGTGTATTACCTTGGCACAAATCCCAGCCAAAAGCATGGTGATGGATATTTTTGTTACAGATATTCCTCCAAAATATGGCATGTTATTATCTCGATCATGGGGTGCCAAGTTAAATGGTACCTTGCAGTTGGACATGTCTTATGCCACCATTCATGTATTTTCTCAACAAAGAAGATTGTATAGAGAGACTCTAACGAAATACATGGTCAACAGTCAAGAGAAACCACATAACTATCCTTTATACTGTGTTCATTTTGATCTAGACTCCTTCATTTTATATAATGATGGTGACATGGATAGTCAAATTGCACAATTGGAATATGATGTGTGTAACCTAGAGGAAAGTAAAGAAACCCCTGAGGAAAATAAAATAGTGACAATACAAACTGATGAACCGGCAGAGCCTCTCTGGAGTTTAGATTTTGATGGAGTTGTCAGTAAATAAGGATCTGGAGTTGGGGTGTGGGTACATAATCCAAAAGAAAGGTATTTAGAAAGCCATTCTTATGAATTAAATTTACAGTGCACCAATAATATAGTTGAGTATGAAGCATTGATGCTTGGTGTGAAATTGTTGAAAACTCTTGGTGCCAGAATAATTTTAGTAAGAGGTGATTATGAACTTATCATTAAAAAAATCAAAGGTGAGTATTCTGCCAAACACCCTAGACTCAGGGCTTATATAAATGTTTTTTTAGATTTTTTACAATGTTTTACTGAATATGACTTGTAGGTGATTCCTAGAGGCCAAAAAATACTTGCAAATGGACTGGATACTTTGGCAACCACTTGTAAAATACCTTTCCATAAAAATCACCAATACACAGTAGAGGTGAAATACAGACCTACTGTCCCAGACAATATCAGGTACTGACATGTGTTTGGTAATGATGAACAAATTGATGATTTCCTGCAGTCCAACAATGAATTTGAGTGTGCAAACATTGATGCAGATATTGATAATGATACTGTAAATAAACTAGATTCTGAAGAAATAAATGAGAAAGAAGAAAATTCATATTTTTTGCAATTAAAAGATAACATCATGCCTAGAGGGTTAGTCCCATTGGAGGAACTGTTTGATTTCAATGATGTAGCAAAAAATCCAAAAATTGAACCTACTGGGAAATATTTTGAGGAATGTAACATAGGAATGAATGAGGAACATAAAATGATTAAATTATCCAAATCTCTACCTCCCGAGCAAAAACAGAAATATATTCAACTGTTCAAAGAATTTGTAGATGTTTTTGCTTGGATCTATGAATATTTGAAATCTTATGACACTAGTATCATACAACATAAAATACCTATAAAACAAGATCATAATCCTTTCAATAAGAAACTTAAGAGAATTAACCCCAAGTTGATGCCCCTAATTGAAAAGGAAATTAAGAAAATGTATGATGCTAAAATCATTGTCCCTCTAAGGTTCTCAAAATGGGTGTCAAATCTAGTTCCTACCAGAAAGAAGAGTGGATAAATCAGACTCTGCATTGATTTCTGGAACCTAAACAAAGTCTCACTTAAAGACAACTATCCTCTTCAAAAAATGGATCATATCTTACAAAAGGTAGTTGTATCTAGTAGAATCTCATTATTGGATGGTTTTTTTGGCTATGACCAAGTCCTTGTCCACCCTGATGACCAAGAGAAAACAATGTTCACTACATCATGGGGCAATTTCATGTATGTGAAAATTCCCTTTGGTGTAATGAATTTTGTTGCCACATTTCAGAGAGCAATGGACATTTCTTTTGTAGACAAACTCGGGATATTTATTGTCATATACTTGGATGATGTAATTGTCTATTAAAAAATAGATGAGGAACATTTACAACACCTCAGATGAGTTTTTGAAAAGTGCAGGAAGTTTGGAATCTCACTCAATCCCAAGAAAACCTTGTTTGGTTTAGAAGAGGGTAAACTATTAGGGCACATCATATCTAAATATGGAATCAAGATAGACCCTAGAAGAATTGAATCCATCCAGAAGATAGACCATCCAAGAAACATTAAGGAATTGCAGTCTTCCATATGAAAAATAAACTTTCTGAGAAGATTTATCCCTAATTTGGCAGAACTCCTCAGAAACATAACAAACATGCTTAAAAAAGATCCTAAAATGAAGTGGAACACAAAAGCTAAGCAATGCTTTGATCAAGTGAAACTGGCATTGACACAAGCTCCTATACTAATTAGTCCCGATTATACTAAAGATTTCTACTTATTGTCTTTTGCTTATGAACATACCATTGCAACAATCATTTTGCAAAAAAATAGTGAAGGCCATGAACAACCTATAGCATTTTTCAGAAAATCATTGAGAGATGTTGCATTGAACTACAACATCATGGAGAAATAGGATTTTGCCTTGGTAAAAGAAATTAAGAATTTCAGAGTATACAGTCTTCACTCACATATCATTTCTTATGTTCCTAATGCACTGGTGAAAGATATTTTTACTCAAGATAACCCAGATGACAGAAGAGGTAAATGGATTGTTGTGAACCTTGAGTATGATATAGAAATCAAACCAAGCAAGCTTATCAAGGGTCAAGGGTTAGCCAAACAGATGGATGAATGAAATTTTTAGGCTTTAGATATAAAATTTATAGTTGCAGTTGATGAACAAGGAGAGAAGGCGACTCCACATGTCAAAGAGGTATGCTCAAACTCTCCATGGTATGCATACCTTGTATTTGTCTTACATCATTTACAATATCTTCATGGTTTGACAAAAACTAAAGATATATTTTTAAAACTTAAAGATTTAAAATATTGCATTATGAATGTAAATCTTTATTGGAAAGACATTGGTGACATTATATTGAATTGTTTGTTAAAATACAAAGCTAACAAAGCCTTGAGTGTTTGACAACACAAGTATTCCAACAGAGGACGAACACCTTCAGTAACCACTCACATAACCATATCAAAGATCAACACACTGATGTTTTCACGTTGTAAAACCCCTATGGGGAAACATCCACGACCCCAGCCAACGCGGCCACTTGGAGAAGTTTATTAATGCAAAGAAAAATATTACAGAGAGATTTTACAAGAGAGTTTCTCACAATCGATCATCGACAAATGACCCTCCATGCTCTTTAAATAAAGATCATGGACCAATCGAGTGTTAAGACATGGATCAATGGCCATTAATATCGAGGAGAGTATGAACCGTCGGATCACTCTATGTCAGGAACATATCGTGACCGTCGGATTTCCTAACCACAAATGCATAGTAATGCATACTAAAGATACACACTAAGAAATACACTTTTACCTAACGACATATCAGACCAAGTAGATCTTAACTAACTCCTAAGTGTCTAAATATCCTAACATCCCCTCTTAAGAACAACTTGGGATAGGATTGAAGGATTTACAATAGTGACAAAATAGGAGAAGGAAGGAGGAATTAGAGCCTATCCCCCCTTAATGACAACTTCCTGAACTCCTAGCATAGATTGAAGTTTGGAAAACTTCGCTTCTGTAAGAGACCTTGTGAAAATGTCTGCAACTTGATCTTCTATAGGGAAAAAGAGCACTTCAATAACTTGATCATGAATTAGCTTTCTGATGAAGTGCATGTGTAGCTCGATGTGTTTGCTATGCTAATGTTGAAATGGGTCTTTGGCGAGCTTGATGGCACTCTTATTGTCACACCAAAGGCTGGTTGGATGTTGGTGCTATAATCCAAACTCTGAAAGGATCTATCGAAGCCACAGGGCTTCCTGACTTGCATTTACCATTTTTCAATATTCTGCTTCTACTGAAGAAAGTGAAATAGCCTGTGGTTTCTTATAGGCCCAAGTGACAGGTCCTGAACCAAGGCTGAAAACATAACCTGCAGTAGATTTTTGATCATCAGGGTCGTCGACCCAATCTGAATCAGTGAAACCAGCCAATAAAGGAGTCCCCCCTGAACTGTAATGTATCCTGAACTGAACTATACCACGAACATAGAGAAGTATCCTTTTAGCTTCTTTCCAATGGCTTTCATGGGGTGTATGCATATATTGGACAATAAGACCAATAGCAAAGGAAATATCGGGATGGGTATGAGTCAAGTATAAGAGGCTACCATCTAACTGAGGATACAAGGTGGCATCAACTTCAAGAGAAGTACAGGTGGCAGAAAGCTTGACTCCAAACTATAAGGGAGAATGGGTTGGTTTACAATCATCCATGTGAAAGCAACGAACAAGGTCACAAGAATACTTAGACTGAGAAAGAAAAATTCCTTCATTGGTTTGGAAAACTTGGAGGCCAAGGAAACAGTGCAAAAAACCTAAGTCTGTCATTTCAAATTTCTTCTTAAGGATGGTTTTCATATGGTTTCAAAGTTTTGAGTCACTACCAGTAATGATAAGGTCATCAACATAAAGGACAAGGATTATGCGATGGCTTCCTACTTTCTTGGTATAGACATTAGGATCAGAATGGCATCTAGAGAATCTAGTGGCAATAAGAAAGATATCCATTTTGGCATACCAAGCATGAGGAGCTTGCTTGAGACCATAAAGATATTTCTTGAGGCGACAAACAAGGCTACAGTCATTATAGACATAGCCAGGAAGTTGTTCCATGTAGATTTCTTCTTGCAAATCTCCGTGCAAGAAGGCAGATTTAACATCCATCTGATAGACCTCCCATTTATGTGAGGCAGCAAGGGCAAGAACAAGATGGATGGAATTCATTTTTTTCTACAGGGTAAAAGGTTTCATTATAGTCAATTCCTTCAACTTGGGAAAATCCTTTGGCAAATAACCGAGCCTTATGTCTTTCAACACTTCCATCTGATGCATACTTAGTTCTATAGACCCATTTGCATCTAACAAGTTTTCTTCCTTTTGGAAGAGGTACAATATCCTAAGTATCGTTTTCCATTAAAGAACAATACTCTTCATTCATTGTTGTATCCCAATATGGATGACCTAAAGCTTCTGCAAATGTCTCTGGATCATGATTTTCTGAAACTTGAGCCAAAAGAGAAGAGGCTCGCTAGAACTGTGAATCTGTTCGACGTTGATCTGAAGGATCACCGACAAGATCACCAATTGCTTCTCATGTTGAACGGACCCATCTAGGAAGCGGTGGAGCTGGTGCTGGCTCAGGTTCAAAGGACTCATTTGGAGGAGAGTGAGTAGGCGGAGGTGGATTTTCATCCTCACTTTCATCATCTAAATAAGAAACCAGATCATAAGAAGGCACAAACACCAAATATGAATTGTAGGCCGAAGAAGGCACAATGGTCGAAGATGGCTCGTGGGCCAAGAGATTTTCATCAAATTTAACATCTCTTCTAAGAATAATTTCATTACAATGTGATTGAAGAAGTCTGTAACCTTTGACATCTTTAGAATAACCAACAAATATACACTTCTCACTTTTAGGCTGCAATGCTTTCTTTTTCTCATCAGGAATGTGAGCCCATGCTATACTGCCAAATACACAGAAGTGACTTACATTTGGTTTAATTTTAGTTTAAGCTTCTTCCAGTGTTATATCTTTAAGAGCCTTTGTGGGAGTGATATTTACTATGTAATTTGCATAGTTGATGGCTTCCACCCAATACTTTAGACTTAATCCCTTAGATTGGATCATACAATTACCCATTTCTTTTAATGTGTGGTTCTTTCTCTCAGCAACACCATTTGGTTGTGGTATATATGGAATAGTGTGTTGCATTTGGATTCCCTGTGTAGTGCAGTAGCTTGTAAAATTATTATTCACATATTCGCCTCCATTATATGTTCTTAACCTTTGAATTTGATGTCCAGATTGCTTTTCTACAAGGGCCTTGTAGGCCAAAAACTTGTCAAAAACTTCACTCTTGAGTTTTAAGAAGTAAACCCAAGTACGTTTGGAAAAGTCATCTTCAAAAGTTAAGAAATACTTGCACCTAGAAAAACAAGGAGAAGAAAGTGGACCACACAAATCACTCTGAACAAGCTGCAAAGGACCCGAGGCATGCCAAGAGGCACGTTTGTCAAAACTGTCATGATGATGTTTGTCGAGAACACAATCGACATAAACACCATCTCTACATGAAACAAGAGGAAGACCAATCACCATATGTTGATTACATAGTTGTTGCAATGAGCGATAGTTTAGATGACCAAACCGCTCATGCCAAAGTTTGCTCAAGTCATCGATATGAGCAAAAAAAACTAATGAAAAAGCTGATGACCCAAATTTGTCAAACTTGTACAACCTGGTAATATCATCAGCAATTTCAGTTGCAAGAACATGCTTAGGATCTTTTAGATCCTTGATTACAACTTGGTGAGGTGAAAAATCGATGGTTTTACCTTTCCCTGAATGAGTGATTTGATATACTAATAGAAGGTTACAAGAAATATTTGGAACACATAATACATCATTGAAATAACCATTTTCTACCTAAACTATCCCAGATCCTACAACACTAAGAGATCTATCATCACCAACAAATATTTTCTTGGTGTTACATTCATTTAGAGCAGAAAATATGGCTTTATCCTTAGCCATATGATAAGATGCTCTTGAAGCAATAAGCCACTCATCAGAAGAAGAAGTAGTAGTAGAAGGTGTATTGAAGGAAAAACCAGAAGCAGAAAGTGCATGTCCATGAGAAGAAGAAGAAGAAGAAGAATCAATATTGATGTTGTGCTTCTTCATCATTGCTTCTAAGGTTGCCATCTTCTTGAAACATTTGGACTCATCATGACCATCTTTATCACAAAATTTGCAATGTCTGTTAGTATTCTTACTTTTATATTTTTCTCCTTTGTCACCATTAGGAGCTGAAGCTATCTGAGTGGGTTTGGGACCCTTAGGTTGTTTGTTGTTGTAGTGAGTATGTTTCTTATTGGGATACTTGGGTTTATCTTTCTGCTAGGCAACTAAGGCTTTGTTGGAGGTACCTGCAATGTTGATCACTCCAAGTTGTACAAGCTTATCTTCCTCTCTAATCAAAGAAGCACAAAAGGACTAAAGAGTGGGTTTTACATAAGCTTTCCCTAGAGCCTCTTTCATGGCATAAAAGGTAGATACAAACACAGAATATGCACTACCTAGCTTAGAAAGAATAAGATATATTCAATGCTCTTCGTCCATTTTTATCTTACATTCTTCACATAAAATTCTGAGTGTTTTAAACTTAGATAGATAGTCTCCAAGGCAAGAAAAATCACTTGGGCTCAAGGTCAGTATTTGATTTTCTAACTGTTGTTCTCGAATAATATTGAGTTTACCAAACACAGATTCAATCATGTTCCAAGCTTCTTCGGGGTCATCAATTCCTTGAAGGTGGTACCTTAAATCAGGAGAGATGGACATTCTGATTAGTCCACGTGCTTCATCATTCCTATTATCCTATTTGGATTTCTTATCATCATCAGTGGGTGATGTTTCCTTTCCCAAGGTAATCTGGTACAAGCCTTTACTTCTTAATAAATATTCCATATGGGATTTCCATTGGAAGTAGTTGTTGCTGGTAAGCAAGACATTACTTGTAGAATCCATATTAAATATGCATATAATGCATATTTAAAAACTAAAACTAATGATCTGGATGGAAATATCTCAAAAAGTTATGTGGTTTTAAAAAAAACGGCACTGAAAACGGACTTCTGATGTGAGAGTTATGCCTTTTTAAAAAAAAAGGCATAAATGGTAACCAAATAACCATGTGATAGTGTAAGCTACTTTATGAAGTGGCCCACTTTTATAAAGAGAAGTGGGGATCACTTTTACAATGAAGTTACCTTATAACAGAAAAGTTGCATGCAAAATAAATAACTCTAAAATAAAATATAAAGCTACTTATAGTGATTCACTTTTATACTTAAAGTGAAATGCACTTTACAATTTTTAGCATGAACTTTATCAAAAAAAGTAACAAATGATTCACTTTTATATTTGAAGTGAAATGAACTTTACACTTTTTAGCATGAACTTTTTCAGCAAAAGTAGCAAAAGAGAGACTTGAACTCAACACCTCTTACTTAATAAGGCAAGTTTGAACCAAATGGTCTAGAAAAACATCTAGAAAAACATATTGTAATGATCAGAAGGAGGATTGCGGGTGTTGTTGTTGTTGTTGTGGAAGATGGCCTTGGAGAGCATGCTGGAAAAAAACTCTTTTCACACAAGAAAAAAATTTCGCTTCTCGATGACAACAAGGGTTAGATATCGGTTAGCTTACCCGAAAGATGCACCTTTTCCTATCTGTTTCTGATTTTCCGAGATCACACAGGGCATGGGGAAAAGAGCATACACAGATCTAAAAGAGTAGAACCCCGGAAATAAAAAATACAAACAGAAAGAAAATCAAAATAAAACTTTGCAGAAATTTAAAAAATGTGTATCCAGGCTTTATACCTCTGGATCTGACTGTAATGGTCATATCTTGGGAAAACATAAACCTTTTCGAGTGAAATGAAAAGTGTTCCTGAATGAAAAGAGTGCTTTGGACGCAATGGAATAGTCCTCTCAACCCATAAATGTACAAATATGACAGAAACTGGAGATGAGGCAACTCGGCTTCATGATTTCAATCTACAACAGGAGCGGGTCTTCAAACAAGCTCTGATACCATGTTCGACAACACATGTATTCCAACAGAGGACGAACACCTTCAGTAACCACTCACATAACCAGATCAAAATCAACACACTGATGTTTTCATGTGGTAAAACCTCTATGGGGAAACATCCACGGCCCTAGCCAACGTGACCACTTGGAGCAGTTTATTAATGCAAAGAAAAAGATTACAGAGAGATTTTACAAGAGAGTTTCTCACAATCAATCATAGAAAAATGGCCCTCCATGCTCTTTAAATAGATATCTATGTCGTTAAGATCAATGGTCGTTAAGATCAATGGTCGTTAAGATATCTATTTAAGATCAATGGTCGTTAAGATCGAGGAGAGTATGAACCGTCAGATCATTCTATGTCGGGAACATATCGTGACCGTAGGATTTCCTAACTACAAATGCATACTAATGCATACTAAAGAAACACACTAAGAAACACACTTTTACCTAATGACATATTAGACCAAGTAGATATTAACTAAATCCTAAGTGTCTAAATATCCTAACATGAAGGAGTTCCATGAGGGAGACTGCGGTGGACATTTAAATTAGAAGGCTACTGCTAATAAAATTCTTAGAGCTAGTTTCTACTGACCAAACTTGTTTGCAGATGTCCATAAAAAGGTAACCTCTTGTCACAAATTCCAGATCTTTGAAGGAAAAAGGAAACTTTTTCCTTTACCCTTGAAGCCTATTTATGTTGAAGCTCCATTTCAGCAATGGAGTTTGGATTTTATTGGAGAGATTCACCCACCTTGATCAGGCTAGCATAAGTGGATCCTTACAGCTACTAACTACTTCACCAAGTGGATTGAAGTTGTACCCTCCAGGCAAGCCACTGATGTTGTGATTATAAAAATCTTGGAAACTAATATTCTCTCTCAATTTGGATGCCCTAGGAATATTATCAGTGATAATGCAACAACTTTCAAATCAAAAAACATGATATAATTTTTCAATAAGTATCAGATCACTTTAGGACACTGTACAACCTATTACCCTTAGGGTAATGGGCTGGCATAGTCTTCTAATAAAAGTTTGGTAAATATTATCAAGAAGATGTTGCAGGAAAATAAGAGGTCATGGCACAACAAGTTGGTACATGAACTTTGGGTAGACAGTCTTACCACAAAGAGATCAATTGGTGTGTGTCCATATCAATTGGTTTATGGAATAGATGTTGTTTTTCCGACCTCTTTGGGTGTTCCTTCTATGAATCTATTACAAGAAGTATAGGTAGAACCAAACGAAATCAAAAGAAGGATCAATCAAATGATACAACTGCAACAGTCCAGAGAGGAAGTTTATAACCAAACTGAGGTGATTCAAGAGAGCATCAATAAAATCTATCAAAAAAGAACCAAGGATGATGATTTCAAATTGGGTGATATGGTATTGAAATGGGATTCAATAAATGAAGACAAGGGAAAGCATTGAAAGTTTGACAATTTACGGAAAGGCCCTTTCATAATACAGGCTTACAGAGCAAACAATGCATTTCTAATAAAGGACATGGATGGAGAAGATATGCCAGGAGGACCTATCAATGGTAGAATGATCAAACATTATGTTCCACCAAAATGAAGATATTTTCTCACTCTTCTCATTGCACAAGCCATTTTTACTTTTATGTTAGGTGTGGGTGATTTTTGTCAGATAGTTGAATCCCCAACAGAAGGCCCTAAGCCACTGATCAGGACCACCATATTTACAGTTAGAATAAAGAAAATCAAGATGCAGAAAAGCACTGGAGAAGAATATTCAAGGCAGCAGGTAGCTGGTTCTTAGAACCTCGCAAGGAGAGCACCATCCCCAAGTGGAGCCAATGTTATAACCCTATATTTCATAGGATCACCTGGTGATTAGAATCTCTTCCTCTAGTTGTATTGTATTGTGAATAATATTTTATTCTGCAAATGA
>SNQJ01S0029513.1:0-26420 GCA_010110895.2 Picea sitchensis | reverse complement strand
ATCTTATTGGACCCTTCTCACTCAATTCTTCTTACCACCTACCCCCCCTCCGATAACCCACCTAACCGCTCATCCAATACCTCCCACCTCACTTAGCCACCGTACCACACTACCCTGTCACATGACACATTCATATCTACCCATTGGCCAATCAATGCAATACACATCACACTCATATACCTATTTCCCAATCAATTCCATCCACGTCACACTCATCTACCCTCTAGCTAATCAATGCCATCCCCCATGACCGTTACTCGTCCAGTCACCACCCGTTCCATAAAAAACACCCCCTTACACCATTTAAATCTATTTATTTTCCATTACCACACTGTCCACCGACCAGGCACAGTTGACAAAACGTCGTTTCCTTTTTTCAAGATAACCGCCACGAGGCACACCATCGACAGGCACCATTAAACCGGGTAATTACAGTCAATTCCTTTTCTGTCTTCAAATCTCCGTTAATTATGGCGCCCAAATCCAAATCCACTGAAACAACCAAAAACCTGTTCCTTCTTCCTCCCATCGACCTGGACTGCGCTCCCATGGCTAATAAATATTAGAGAGTTGCAAAGTCGAAGTGTGAATTTGATTTCTTTGAATTACAGTTCTGGCTAAAAGACATTTTCTTATACCAGAGAGACGAGATCGAACTCTAAGAATCTAATCTACCATTATTCATGTTTTCCCAGACCCATCATTGCCATGAGTTCTCCCTCAAGTGTCAATCCAATTATCATCTCGGCCAAAGGGCCATTGTGTCTTTGTCTGGTGAAACTGTGTTCACCATAAACCCTAAATCAATAAACCAGATGCTATAGATCGCCAAAACCAATTTTGCCATCCCTTTCTCCATTGAAATCCTGAACGACCTCATCATAAACTTTTGTTCCCTAAACGATCCCAAATATTTGAAATTTTCCTACCAGAAGATGCACAGTTGCCTAAGAAAAACATTCCTTATCCATCTTCCATCTTCTTAGTCAAATCCAACCAAATCATTTCCACCCTTTGTTGCATGTTAGGATATTATTCTAATGAATGCATAGACAAACCCATCCTTGGTTTTCTGTCCATTTTCTCCACAGAAGAGAAAGATACAACTCAATTTGATTTCAGTCAGTATTTGAATGACAATATACATGAACAACTCTTCAAGTTTCCAACAGAGGGAATGTTCAGGTACTCCTCAGTGTTGGTGTACCTATTCCTTTTCTCCCAGGAAGACAGATTCTCCTGTTCTCTCCATAAATTGGATCAGGAGGGAAATCCTCCATCAATAACTTCTTGGAAATCACTAGTGAGGAATAATTCCATTGATTTCAGTTTCAAACACTTCGTTGATAAATTTTACCATCCAGTGGAACCTAGGATAAATGAGGAGGTTCAGAGAATTTTGCATCTATCAGAATTGGCCAAAATAGGGGACTTTTATCTTTACCAGAACCATACTGAGATCAAAGTGTATGGGTGTGAATTGCCACCATACAAACTGCCAAAATAACTCCTTGACAGAATTTTGGATTGGAATACATCATGCAGATGATAAACTCTAATGACATCAACTTTGTATCATTCAAGAAGAAACAACAAGTTAGGTTCAAGAGACAAATTTTTTATTTCATATGAAACAATAGATCTGTAGGAGAAGAGTCTAACAATGATGCAGGAGCATCATAAGCAGTTAAGCGAGCATGGAGGCAAAGGATAGTTGGAAAGAGCAACACACATTTTTCACGTTTTGAAATGTTTCGAAAGTTTAAGGGAGCATATATTAATGTAATAGCTAGAAAGATGGCGTACTTGCATTTATATCTTAGAGGTTGTAAACAGATCTTGAGTGATTTCTCTCATCTGTAAAACATTAAGGCATTTATGCATAGTTAATGAAAGTAGGTAGATTTAAATGATAGATTAGACAGTTTAGAAAAGCAGGAGGGAAAACGGATATAGACACCCTCGTCTTTGTATTATGACATTCAATTGTAATTGTAACATTAGCATAGAGCAGAAGAAGAAGGAAGTTGTAGCAGAAATTTGTAGAGAAGAACCCATGTACAAAAGATTTGAATTAATATATGGAGCTTTGAATCAGACTCATGGGGTTATGATGTTTTCTGTTTATACATGCTGAATGGTATGTTGATAACTGTTTTATTCTCTCTGTTATGGATTTGTTTTAATACTATGTGTATGTATGATTTCATGTTAATGTTTGAAGTTTGAGAGAGAGAGTGAATGAGTTTCAATTGTTTCTCTTCCTGAGTGAGAAGTTCCTGCAAGGAGTGAATTGAAAGCGTCCGCAAGGTTTGCGTTGACAAGGTTTAGAGTTTATCTCTGAAAGCTTAGGAGGGATACCGTTGTTCTCATTTTAGCAGAAGTGCAGGTGAAGCACAGAAGTCGTGCAAGGTGTGCATAGGTTGGTTGAAACTTAGAACTTGTCAACCAAGGAGAGAGTTGAAGGATTGTTGTTTCATAAGGTGCACGGAGTCGAGATATCAAATACTTAGAAGTATTTGAAGGATTGTCGCAAGGAGTGCGTGCAGGAGTCTTTTTGGAGACTCGAGTTTGCGAAGAAAGCTCAGGAGGGTTAGTTCCTTTGAATTACTCAAAGGGAGGCAAAGTGAAGTTGCTTTGCAGGAGGATAAGTTCTGGCGAAAGAACATTAGTTTATTTCGCAGGGGTTCTGGTGGAAGAAATTGAACGGTCAGAATTCTCCATGGAGAAGTACCGAAGACCCGAGAACTGTTAGATCTTGCAGGGGAGAAAGGGGAGTTACGGCAAGTTCTTTTCTAATTATAAGCTCAGGGGAAATAGGGTCATTAGATCCAAGCCAATGAGGGTCGTCGGATCTCCCGTGAACTCTCATTTCGGAGTTCGAAGATTTGAAGGGGCAAAGGAATAGTGCAGGAGTTGCAAAGTGGCGAAGAGACAAGAACTCGTGTGAATGTGTGGCACATCTGTTAGGTGGGGACCACAAGGGTGACAGGTGGTGTGTACTCACGCATCGAGGGGTCAACCTATAGTTACCCTATCGCATCTTGGTATTTCACGAAAGGGAAGCACAAAGGGTCTACACTCCAACTCGCGAGATTACGAGTTGTGAAAGGTGCGAAAAGGGAAGTCAAACCATCGTTGACTTTCGCGTCTTGGGGTTTCGTAGAAGAGGAGCATAAGATTTCAATGCCCGAACTCGTGAACTTTCGAGAAGCAAGAGACGTCTGTGAAAAGACCGGATCATGGTCATATAGGAGAGTAAGGCTCGTGCTTAGGTTCAGTCTACATAGGGTGAGTTTTACAAAGGACCTGTGGATACACCGTGAGTGTATGAGATATTTCCTGAGGGGAAGTCAAAGAGTCAATTAGACTCAAAGGGTGGATTTAGATCGATCCTGCGCAGCCCTCGATCCGAGGGTTTAGGGGTCTGCGTCAAACAACCTTTTGAAATAAATGAATTTAAGTCTGATCTTCCCACAGAATTATGACCCCTTTGGAATTATAGCAAAAACTGGGATCAAAAATAAGATTTCTCCTTATGCTCATGTGTCAAAGCCTGAGATAGAAAGGTTTATGAATCAGACAGACTGGAAGGAAAATAAATTGTTCGACACAGAGGAACAACCTTCACCTGCCAACATTTCACATACCAACACTCTTCAGGGGAAAACAACAAAAGGAGCCATGAAAGAGGTGTCACCTTCAGTCACAAAGGTGTGAGTTGAAGACTTCCAATTTTACATGAAGAGGACTAAAACTAGACACAAACTATATAGGTTTAGAGAAGGAGAAACAAAGTCCACCATAGTTATGGAGGGACCACATTCCTCTACATTCTCAGGAAGTCAACATATAGTGTCCACATCCTCCTCCAAGGAGAAAGGAGACACTACATTATCGACTGAATCCTCTCAAGAGCCAATAGGATCAAGCATTTTTGACAAATACAAGATGATCAACTAGAAGAGTGAATTATGAAAAACAACACATATGCCCAGTTTTGGAAGGATACATCCACAACTCAACATAGATTATTGTCTGCATTTGATATAGAGAAGGGAAGGATGCATATGGAATTCTTACAGGAGTAGGTCCCCCATTCCAAGACAAATTCTCATTACGAGAAAACATATTCTGAGTTTGATGTGAAGGAATTTCATCTGACAGATCAAATGGACATACATAGGAAAACAAGGGAGATGATTTTCTCCACTCTGACAAACACATCATTGACAACTTCCATATTGCAAGTGTCTCTAAACAATGTCCAATCTCAATTGAAGCTGTAAAAGTTATAATCCTTGGCCAAGGCTAATAACATCAAATACCTAGAGGAGATGGTGTTGAAGATTGTCTATGACCCATCTAATGTCAAGGCAGCTGAGGAGTTATTGAAGAAGAAAAATGTTGGCATAGCCTCTTTGATAAAACAATTGAAACTTCCAGCCACTGAAGATTCACAAGCAAAGAAAATGGGTGAAAGTGAAGGCCACAAAGAGGAGATGTTGAAATTGATAATGGAACATAATGCATAGATAAAAGAGATGGAAGTTGAGTTAGATAAGTTGGTTAAAGAGAAATAATAGAGTGTACAGATGGTTGCTATCCCACTAGATGTAGTTCCTCTCATAGGATTTACTACAACAACAGTAGCCACAACAACAGAGATTCCATCAACCATTCCAGTGAAAGTTCCATTTTCTTCTGAGAAGTTGGTGAAATCAATGGAGGACATGTCCCTTCAAGGGTAGGAAATCAGAAAGTTAAAAGAATAAGTTAAAATCCTCCAATCCCTGAAGTCCATGTTCTAGGCCAACTATAACACAAAAATGCATAAATCACAAAGACTCAGTCAAGAATTATAGAAGTTGCAAAAGGAGTGTTGGCCCTTGACCAAGTTTTGAGGAAACACTTGGTCATATTTGACCATTTTTGGAACTTCAATAGCTTGTTAAAGATGGAGCACAACGCGGAGTGGAGATCGTGGAAGCTAGACCCCTTTCTTGGGTCCTTTTTGGGTTTTGAGGGATAATGTAATGGGTATGGGATGTCGGCCCATGGGTTTACCCATCTTTAGGCCTATTTTGTAAAGTATAAATAAGTAGCTAGGAAATGTAAGAGAGGAAGAGAAGCTAAGTGCTAGAAAAGGCTTTGTGTATACGGTGTGACCGACTTGTAAAACTAAGTGCAAGTGATGTAAGTGTTGAGTGCACAGATTGTAAGAAGGCTTTGTGCTAGATCTACTCAGGGAAGGAGGATCTGGTGAGGTGCACGCACATCTCCTGTCCTATGTGAAGTACAAGTTTGAGCTCTGTGTTGTAATTAGATTTACCAAAGCTAATAAATAAGAAGAAGACTTTGTGTACATAGCCCCAAGGTGGGGGTGAACCATGGTAAACCTGTGTGTTGTGCTATGTGCTTTGACCTAATGTGTTTGTCTCTTTCCATGTGTTATGATTTGATATGATTATGCTATGTGCTTTGCTATGATATACTTAGATAGATCTACTTTTCTTTGTGATTCTTAGATGTATGGATGTAGATCTAACATATATGAAAGTCCTGAGTGCTAGACCTATTTTTTTGTTGCTAAGTGCTAACTTTAGCTAGATCTAAGTGAATCTCGTGGTGCTCTGTGCCATCTATGGAGTGCCATGAGGGTTAAATACTAATGAATGATCTATGATAAAGTGTTTGCTAAGTGTTAGAATCACAGATCTATGTCCCAACTAAGGTTGTGGACACCCGAGTCTTGCAACCACCCCTTCCTCTACCTCGAGTGAGACTTCATCTTCTTCGCAGGTGTTGCCAAAAGGGTCAGTAGTTAGGGTTTTGTTGGTGCGTTGTTGAATCATTGAACCCTGGGTATTCCCCTATGCCAATAAATGTTTTTGTTGTCGGGACCTGAAACTGTGATTTCTTGGAACTGAGGAAGAAGACGCTTTGTGCAGAAAGTCCATCCTGAAATTGTAAAAGATCTTTGCATGGACCTGTGCGCTAGTGCGCAATGATCCACTTGATCCGAAAATCTCTATGTTGAAGAAGGAAGGATAGATCTGAAGAAAAGAAGTCAGATCTGAATGCTTTGTGCTCTAAGAAAGGTTAAAGTGGAAGTTTCTAAGACAGATCTACAGAAACAGGTAAGATATGTAAGCTCTATGCTCTGATAAAGGTAAGAATAGTTAAAAGTTATTAGATTTGGAAGATTTGTAATCTATAGAAGTAAGGGAAGTGAAAATTTTTGTTTCTAAAGTATGGATTTAGGTATGCTTGATAGATTTTTTCCTAGCTTGAAAACTAGGGCGTTGTTAGATGAAAAAATGTTTGATATGAATAGATCCAATAAGAATAATGAAAGATATGTTATACCTAGGCATAGAAATAATTTTTGGACTAACCAATGGATGCAGGATCCTAAAAATAATTTTTTTTAGGCTAGCCATCATGATCTTAGCACACAGTACAAGAAAAGTTGGGGATCATGGAAGAGAAAGAGAGGATTAACGCTTTGTTATAGTTGCAGAAGACCAGGACATCTTGCTAAGGAATTCCCTGAGAGAAACCCTAGTTGCCTCTGTTGTAAGGCTATGGACCATGAAGTACTGGATTTCCCTAGAATGATTACTAGACTTGAAAAGTTGAATATGGAAAAAGGTCAAGAGACTAAGATTATAAAAGAACCCCAGAAAGAATAAGAGATTATGTTATTGAAAATGAAAGAAACCCTAGATGAACATAAAGATGCCAGTTTGTCAGAGATCTTCAAAGAAAAGGAGAAAGTCGAAGTAAGAATAGGAGACTTCGACATCGACTGTGCTCTAGATGAGGGAACGCAGATGAACGTTATGACAGAAAGTACTTGGGAAACCCTAGGAAGAGTTCAAATTCATTAGATTTATTGAGGACTGTTCCCTATTTCCATCTTTGTTAGGCAATATCTGGATTGAAAAAGACCAGATCTGGAGAAAAGAAGAAAAGGAAGCCCTAAAACAAAAGAAGCAAGAACTCATGGAATTTATGACTAAAAGGATTGCCTACTTGATGGAAGAACAAGAGAACAGATCTTAGCTGTTGAAAAATAGGAACCCGAATGTTGAAGCTATAACATTGTTAGAGGAACCACCGAAGACCGAAATACCTAATCCATATGATGAAGGAGTATTACCCTTGGATCTGAAGAAAGAACCTCAGCATCGTGAAGTGACTATGTCGAGAGAATACAAGACTCATAATGGAAAGGAGATGATTGAGACGAAACTCACTAGGAAGAAGGCTAGGAATCTAAGTAAGAAGAGAGACAAGATCAAAAAGTTACAGAAGGTTCTGGAGGAAACTTCGCAGAAAGAAAAATCACAAGAATTGAGATTCGCCGAGATATCAGGACAGTGACATCTGACACTTCATCATGACGCAACAATATAGCCATTGGACCGATATAATCGTTCGACTTCCGCTATTATATCTTCATATCATACCATAGACTCCGCAAGAAGTGCACGACCAACGAGAATTGGATGCTCAGAGTGCAGTCGAGAGGATTAGAAAACTTGCTGCAGAATGAAAACAACTAAGTAACAAAAGCGCACAGATATATGAGCAACTATCTGAAGACCCAGAGTTGAAGAAACTGTAGTCCCAACTATAGGAAGAGAAGAAACATGCAGATACAGTACATTCACAGCTTAAGCTCTTGTCACCTATCAAGAGGATGAAGAGATATCAAGAACAATGAATTGGCCAACAACTTGTTCTTACTCTGCAGAACAGAGTGATGGAAGTCACCCAAAAACTCCAGCCGAGCCAGGAAGAGGCCTATATACTATTTGAAGAAATTGAAGGCCAAGGAACAGTACTGGAACAAGTAGTTGTTACAGTCGAGCAACAACTGGAAGAGCCTATCAGCAAAGTCGGTGTTCAAGAGTTCGCTAAGGAGGAAGTCGTAGCACAGAGACAAGTTGAAGAATCTCTAGCCAAGCTTGAGACCTTTAAGGAAACTTTACCCAGATCTAAGTGACTCGAGATGAGTCACAGGTGAGTGTTGGGGGCCTGTTGGCCCTTAACCAAGTTTTAAGGAAACACTTGGTCATATTTGACCATTTTTGGAACTTCGTCAGCTTGTCAAAGATGGAGTGCAACGCGAAGCAGAGATCGTGGAAGCTAGACCCCTTTCTTGGGTCCTTTTTGGGTTTTTTGGGATAATGTAATGGGTATGGGATGTCGGCCCATGGGTTTACCCATGTTTAGGCCTATTTTGTAAAGTATAAATAAGTAGCTAGGCAATTTAAGAGGGTCAGAGAAGCTAAGTGCTAGAAAAGGCTTTGTGTATACTGTGTGACCGACTTGCAGAAATGAGTGCAAGTGTTGTAAGCTGACTGCACGGATTGTAAGAAGTCTTTGTGCTAGATATACTTGAGGAAGGAGGATCTGGCAAGGTGCGTGTAGATCTCCTGTTCTATGCAGAGTGCAAGTTTGATCTCTATGTTGTAATCAGATTGACCAAAGCTAATAAATAAGAAGAAGACTTTGTGGACATAGCCCCAGGGTGGGGGTGAACCACGGTAAACCTGTGTGTTGTGTTTTGTGCTTCAACCTAATGTGTTTGTCTCTTTCCATGTGTTGTTCTTTGATATGATTATGCTATGTGCTTTGCTATGATATACTTAGATAGATCTACTTTTCTTTGTTCTTCTTATATGTATGGATGTAGATATGACATATATGAAGGTGCTGAGTGTTAGACCTATTTTGTTGTTGCTAAGTGCTAACTTAACCTATATCTAAGAGAATGTTGTGGTGCTCTGCACCATCTGCGGAGTTCCATGAGGGTTAAATACTGATGAATGATCTATGCTAGAGTGTTTTCTAAGTGTTTGAATCATAGATCTATGTCCCAACTAATTTTGTAGACACCTTAGTCTTGCAACCACCCCTGCCTCTACCTCGGGTAAGACTTCATCTGCTTCGCAGGTGTTGCCAAAAGGGCTGGTAGTTAGGGTTTTGTTGGTGCACTGTTGAAGCGTTGAACCCTGGGTCTGTCTTTGTTCCAACAAGGAGACTTTCATGGATAAAACATTATATAAATCCAAAGAAAACATCTGGATGGACATTAGCAAGTCAATGGAAGAGATATGGCCATTCATACAAATTATTTTTGAACAACATGAACTGGTATAGAAGGCCATAGTAGCAATTGAAAAGATAAGGGAAGAGTTAGGGGAGAAGCCTATAGAATCCACTGAGCTCATCAAGCTCCTAAAATCCAAGACCAAGCAGGATTTAGACGCATTGGAAATTGAAGAGAGGACAGATACCATCCTTGAGGTCAAGCAGGTATTGAACAAGAAAGGATTGATGTTGCAACTAGAGGAGAAAGCTCAAATGATGCACATTGGAGTGCAGATATTTTTCAACAAGGTTGACATGCTACACAAGAACGGACTCCCTGGACTACTAGTGATAAATGACAAGATCATCACTCTATCAAACTACAAGAAGAAGATAAACATAGTGGAAAAGGATGGTTATGAATTTGCAGCTATACAAGGAAGTATTACTGGAAAGGATTTATTAGAAACATTACAGTTGGACCTGAGCATCCAACATGAGATAAAATATATTTTTATTTCAAATCCTACTTTTTCCAAGTATACTGAGATGGACAAAATATACAGAAAGTTACACAAGGTTTCCATCCCTATTCAAAAGAGATGGGAATACATGTTCTTTTTACTTGAGTAAAAGTGATGTGGATTTCTGAGTCAGCATGAAGAAGACAATCAAGTCAAAGTGATGAATCATCAAACTACTTCCCCCAATATCATCACCAAGCATTCGAATAGATTAACAACATTCTTATTATTTTGTAACTTGTAATATAGTTAGTTATATTTTTTCTCCACAGTATCCTAGTCATTAATGACAGGATCAGATGTAATTATAGTATAATTACTTCTCACTTCGAAGTATTGAAAGTTGATTTTTTCACCCAAGGAACTATTTGTGTAATCTTTTCAAAAGGATTGACCAGTAATAAAAGGGTTATTCATATGATTCTTGTGTTTGAACGATTGGTGATGTTATCTTTCTCTGTTAAATGTTTTAATTTTCTCTGTGATTAATATGTTTTCAGTTTCTAATCATTAAAAGGAAGTTAAAGAAAATAACTTGTTTGGTACACTTTGTTTGTGGTTTTTTAATGATCTATGTGTTTTTCATCTGAATTTAAGTAGATAAATTCTTGATTTCTTCTTTACTTAGCTGACTCTCACATCTTTTTCTGTCTATTCCACCTAATTTAATCTTAATAGATCCAACAGTTTCACTATCTTTCCTTGTGAAAGAAGATCATAAAAGTTGTATATGATCCTGATCTTTACAACAGACCCCGTAGCCCAATGGAATTCTAAATGCAATTTTTCAGCCAATATTTATAAACAATCAAACAAACTCAGACTATTTTAAATAGCCTAATATCTAAAACTTAAACAAATCTAAATAATACAGAGAGATCCCTCTCTAAAACTAGTAGGGCTAGATCTCAGTTTCAAAAGTGGTTTTGGTAAGTTACCTCTATCAATTTCTTCTATCCTTGACAACCTATGGGAATTACAGAGTGCTAACAGTTAGATCCCATGAAATTTGTTGTTGTTACATGGAGTAGAGAATTCCCTAATGTCCTGAAGTCCAGAGTGAATCCTGGTCGTTCATTGATTGGTGAACCTGAACCGTAGATGTTCTCCCTTCGTCAATTCGGAGTTTGAAAGTTCGGTATTTTGGTGGTGATTAGGAGAAGGGAACCCTGAAGCCCGGAGTTCCATAGTGTATCATAATCTTCAGTTGTGGGAGGAGTGTGAACCATTATATCCACGAGCCCTTCGGCAGTTCGGAGATCTAGGTGAATTAGTTCAAAGTTGTTTGGTGTGGAGAAACTCTGAAGCTCAGATTTTTCGAGTAGATATCCACTATAGATTATCGTGTGAGGAGAATCCCCGCAATACGAATGATTAAAATTCATAATTGTTGATGAAGGAAAGTAGAAGGAAAGGGTATAACCTACATCTACTGATCAATCTCGCTTATTACCGAATTCGACCGATAACACTCTAGGTAAAATAGAGTGTTGGAGGTGAAGAAACCTCTGGAGCGTCGGAGTCCTAGATCTTTGAATAACTCCTTTTGGGACAACTCTAGGTTCTATCCTACAGTCACATGCATAACTGTCAAGGTAAACAGGGATAACGTGTATGGTTAAAAATCAAGTCAATACTCCCAAAAATTCATATTATTATCAAATTCAAACATGCATTCCATGGCCCTGAAAATTTTGGATTTATAATAAAATTAAAGAGAGACTCCACGCTACTAATAAATTCATATTTATCAACAAAATTCAACATTGAATCCTCGATATAATTTTAGATTTAAACAAAATTCAACTAAGGTACACCATACAAACAAAATTGATTTGTCATAAAATTCAATAGAGAATCGACGATACAAAATTTTGGATCTAGAGTATAATCCAACAGAGATAGCACAATATGATTTGATTTAGGATTCAAAATTAAATTCAACAAAGAACTCATAATACAAATTTTGGAATTAATTTCTTAGTTTACCAATGAACAATACAGTATTAAATTTCTTTAAAAATCATCTCAACTAAAAACTATGACCATATGAACTACAAATATGGATGGAAATACAATTCTTAAAACATAGACCATACACAATATAATTTTGATTTTTACAATGGGGAATCAAGACACTCAAATTTTTGAGTTCATAAATGCTCAAAATTACAGTGAAAATTTGAAAATTGTAAACACTGTAACTATATTTCATTAGGAAACAATTATAACAAATTGGAATTTAGAATTTCTAGTGATTCTACAGTGGCCATACCAAATCTATCATAGTAATACACTCGTACTACAAAATAAATTCATAATATAAAAATATTCGGACCAATGAAGGTTGCGAAATGAATTTTCGCTTCAAAGTCTTGTGCTCATTTTTTTTCTCTAGCCTTCTAATCAACGAAACTTCATCGGTACCTCCCATCCAATGCTAGGGGTACTCTTCTCCCCCCTTATCGCCCCAAGATGCAAAAGGGACAAGAACAAAAACTAGAACATAATAGTTGCCTAGCTTGCCTCGCAAGGAAGATCTTCCACTCTTTTCACAAGCTTGGAGTCCCAACTCTCACAAGTATAACACAACCAATAAAAAAATCAGTAGCATAACAGTTCCCAAAGGTCAACTATTTTCCCTTCTACATCATTTGTTTTATAGAAATTTTCCTCACTGACACATTTTATGCAAAAATAATTAACTTTTTAATTTAAATTAATTATGATGATTCACCCAAACACTTGTCATACTCTCCCCAAGTTGCACAAGTAATTATCAAATTTTATTTTATTTTAAAAGCCAAATTCCCTCACATTCCCCAATGTGCTCCTATTTCCACTCTTTGTTGTCCCTTTGTTCCCCAATTTCTCATTTAATGAGTGTCTCCTAACTAGATCTTAGTTAGAATTTAATTATGAGTTTTCTTCTAGTTAGACTTAGTGTAGTTTGACTTTAGATACTATTCTATGTGTATTTTTATTCTCTCATATATTTATTTCTTCTATTTTAAAAATCCGTTTTATTAATTTCATGTAGACATGTGCATTTTATCCAACCCTTAGATCTTATTCCCCTTTTTCCTAGAGTTTGATTATTCTCCAATATCTTTAACTTATGCCATAATTCATTTAATCCTTTATTTAAATTTAGACTTAGACTTAGTATTAGACTTTTGTTAGAAGTTATAATTAATAATTTATTGTTTCATAAATAATTTATTCTAACAAGGTCTAATCATCCCAATGTTTTCTAGGCCACCTAGGTTTATTGACCCAAGTTTCAATTGCACGATGTTCCCTTCAAGACACACCTCCATGCTCCAAGGGTGACACTCACATTTGACTTGTTTTCGAAGTTTGTCTAACCCTTTGGAGTCAAAAATCCATTTGGTCGACCTTTTGAGAGACTAAGGGATTCTAAGGAATAAGGACTCCACCTTATTGCTCACCCCTTAGAAATATTCGTGAGCGACTCTCTCAATCTTCCATCACTACATTGTGGACCACTCCAACTAGGTAATCATTAACCTATAGTTCTGGCCATGGTGGGAGTGCTAGTAGCATGTGACAAGAATGCTTCCACACCTCCCCCTCATTGTTTGGTTTCTGTGCATGGCCCATCTACTCCTTATGTGAGTCAGATTAGTAAGAATCGTCAAGCCTACATCCACTGACAAAAACATTATCAATAATCTATATGCATAATTATACTATAATCAATCATATTTCACAAGTGCGGAAATGAAATACTAAATCGAAATACAATCCACTTCCTGACACTGTCCGGAGTCCAAGGAAGTCCATTGATTCCATCAACATCCGTAACCTATCATGTGTCCTACACACTCAAGACAAATCGTCAATAGAATCTACCAATATATGTACATCATATTAACAATAAGTTACAATGCATCATCATCATCATATATAACCCATAGGTGAAACACTATCATAATATACCATAAACAGATTACTTGCACACAAGTGTACTCAAAGAATAAGTCAATAAAAATGTGTTCAGTAAAGAGGGATGTTACAATATATGATTTGAATGCATGTGATGGATCAACAGAAATGTTGATAACGATTTTTAACATTGGTAGAGTTTGTGTACAAAAACAATTATTAGATTACGATAAAGATGGCACCTTTTGAGTTTCTATATCGATGACCATTCAGACACCTTTGAGTTGGGATCGACTACAGGATAGGGTCCTGGTGGGACCAGAAGTGATCCAAGAAATGGAATATGAGATGCAATCCATAAGGAAAAGGATTAAATAAGCACAAGACTAAAAAATTATTTTTTTGTATGTGCATCATATAAACTTCAGTTACGAGGTTGGTGATAAAGTATTTTTTGGGTGAAGTTGCATAAAGGTTTTCTTAAGTTTGGAAAGAGTGGTAAACTCTCTCCAAGGTTTTTGGCACTTTTCAAAGTTGTAGAAAGGAAGGGACCAGTGGATTACCGACTAGCCTTACTTGATTCTTTGAGGCGTATGCATTATGTGTTTCATGTATGATTTTTGTGACATCATATTTCAAATCCATCACATGTTATTGGCTTCAATTCATTGTAGGTATCGGACGAGGGTTCTCTCATAGCGGAGCCAATCCACATACTGGACCATTGCACTTGACAAATATGACGTCAAATAGTTGATCAGGTCAAGGTTTAGTGGGACAATTATAGTTCACACTCTGCTACATGGGAGGACGCATATGAGATGTGTCAGTAGTTTCCTTATTTATTCTGATATTTTGATATATAGATTAGTATCAACTACATTTATTGATTTTATTGATAGACTCTACAAACTTAGGGATGAATTTTAAATCAAGAGGGGGTGTATGTAACATTCAGTTCCACTGATAACATTTTATACACTGACTTATTCTTTGAGGACACATGCGAGTTAGTGATCTTGTTAAAACATGGTACATTATGATTATGTTTTTGTTTATGAGTTATGTTGTGTAGAGTACTGAGATTTATATGTTACTTTATTGATGTATAATGTTCATAGGTATTAGATGAGGTTTCCTGAGTGTGCAAGAAACATGACAAATTTAGGATGTTGATGGCATCATTAGACTTCCTTTAACTCCAGATTGAGTCACGTAGTGGACTTTTATTTTGGTTTGAGTACTTGATTTATAAACATATATTATTGATGATGATTTTGGTATGGAATTCATGTATATGGATTATTGACATTATCTTTTTCAGTGGATGCAAGCACAGTGATGCTTGCTAATCCAACTCACATATGAAGTAAAAGGGCCATACTCAGATACCAGATGGATGAGGGAGAGGTGTGGCAACATCCCTGTCACATCATATTATCACTCCCACTGTGACTTCAACTCAAGGTTAATGATTACCTTGTTCTGATAGGTTCACTATGTCATGAGAGAAGAATGAGACAGTTGCTCATGAGGATTTTTGAGGGGCATGCAATAAGGCATATTCCTTATTTCTCAGAAAATCCCTTAGTCTCACACAAGGTCGAACAATGGAGTGTTGACTCCAAGAGTCTCAAAAACATCCAAACTAAGTCAATGGCAAGTGACACCCTCGGAGCACGAAAGTGTGTCTTGAAGGAAACATCACATAAACAAATTATGAATCAATAAAAATTTAGAAAATGCTAGAAAATAAAATGAATGCTTAGACTTTGTCACAAAAGAGCATACAATTTATTATTAAATTATAAATTAGAAAACCTAACAAAGAGTCTAACTCTAGATGTTTTGATTAAATAAAACTTATAAATTGGGTTAAGGGAAGTTATACTTAATAAACTCTAGTAAAGAGAGAATAAGAATCAAAATTTGGGCATCTCCACAATGCGTGCATGAAAATAATAAAAATAATATATTTTAATTAAAAGAAAATTAATTCATGAGAGAATAGGTTGTAAAAATTGAGTTAGTATCTTAAGTCAATCAACCTATAAATCCTAACTAAGAGAAGAGTCCTAATCAAACTCAAACTCAAATTTAGTTAGGGGACACAATAAAAGAGGGATAGGGGAACTAAGAGACAACTAGGAGGAAATATAGGAACTAATTGTGGGTGTGAGGGGAAATGTTTAATTAATTAAATTAAAAAGGGATTTAACATGTGCAACTTGAGGAGAGTGTGACATGTGTTATGGGTGAATAATCCTTAATTTAATTATTAAAAATTAGTTGATTGTGCATGAGATGACATGTGTCAAGGTAAATTTTCCTATCAAAGAAATGGTGAGGAAGAGAGAAACGACCCTATTGTTGGATGAAGAAAATGATAGTAAAATTTATATTGACTAAGTTTACTTGTGTGAGTTGGGTTGCAAGATTGTACAAGAGGTGGAAGCCTCTCCTTGCTAGGGAAAGTTTGAACTAGTTTCTTATCTGAATTTGTGTGAGACCTCTTTGCGTGTGCTAAGGGGGAAAAAGAGTACCCGCAAGGAACACAACTCAAAGTTTTAGCAAGGATCACAACTCAAGATTTCAAGTTGAAGACCAATTGCGAGTTGTTGGTTACGATATTTGGATATTGTATTCTAATATGCAATAAATGTTAATTCTGTTGTACTGAATATGGAGAGGAATGGTGTATAAAAACATACGAATGAAATTATGTTTTACCTATAAATTTCTATTTATAAAACCGACTACTCTCTTGAAAACATCATTTAAATTTCTTATAATTTTCCTTATTACAATTGGGATATTTATAAGCAGTGAATAGTTACGGGTGATTATTTCAGTTCAAATCCTTTCCATGAGATCCGTCCTAATTATCACACATTTCTGAATGTTTTGTTGAGCTAGATCACACATTTGATATAAAAAAAAGTTTCAAGTATTGAAATTGCAGACTTCTTTTAAACTTAATAGTATCCTAAGGAATCTATAATAACGAAATTTTGTTTATCGATTTAGGTGTAATGTTACCAACTTCACCTTTCCAAAATTTCAATTTCGGTCCTCACGGCCGACACCAGTATTAGAAAATACAATTATCCATTTCAGTTAGTAATTCCATTCTTCGATAGATATTCAACCTCGTTCGATCTTGTTATTAAATGTTAGTAGTATCAAGATTTTATTTAGTGCGAAATATCTCATTTAGGGTTACATAAAATCTTTTAGTGTGTATATATATATATATATATATATATATATACACACACGCTACAACTAATATCTCCAATGAAAATTGTCTTACTTCTTGTAAAATATATCACTTGTGGGATCTGATCGTATGCAGTACTTTTTTAGCGAAATTTAGAGCTTGTATATGGCTAAGTTAAGATTGTTACTTTTTTATATTACACTTTTCTCTTATTAATACAAAATGTTAAATTAATTGTGATTATGAGTTTAAATTTAACAAATAGTTCCTTTATGATAAAATCAGGTCTGGACACATACTTTCTTCTTGTGTTGTATTTAGTAACCGACCTCCATTAGTATAGGAGCGATCTAGCACTCATAAGTGGTATTCTTGAGGTTTTTGTGTGTATGGTATAGGATTATGTTATGTTAGATTGGAGTGTGTTGTACAGAATTTTGCACTCTCTGTGTTGGGTTAGGCACTTAAACCAGTCTTGAATAAAGGATCGTTGGTGATAGATTTCCTTATTTCATGTGCTTAATGGAACCTTAGAGAAACATTAAAGTATTACCATTTACGCGATTTTATAGGATGATCCTTTAGCGAGTATATTTAGGCGAATAACATCAGGTCTCTAACATGCGTGTTTTTATCAGGTTGACACTTGAAATTAGATATGCTAAATTACGCTACTTGAGCAAGCTGATATGCTACTATCCCAGCGTATAGATAGAATAAATTTTAAAAAACGAGCTTACTGTAGGTAAAGGAATCCTTTACCTTATTAAGTACAATACAAAGTGTATATTCTATAGTACACTATAGTTGAATCTTATTGCATCATGGAAATAAAAGCAGTCTGAGCGTCATCATGAAAAAGGATGGTTATAATTCAAGTAGGTGTTGGTAATTAAAACAAATAATTATCTTGCAATAAGGACGTTAATGGAACAGGAATGGTAATAACTATGTATATAAAATAGATAAAAATACTAAGTTATAATAAATATATTTATGCTTATACTTATTGGAGATGGTATAATTAATCACTTTTTAATCTAAAATTCTAATTTGATGGCTAATCATTGAAAATGTTGGAATATTCTTAGTCGTCTTCCCAAATCAATGAATGTGATTTACTTTTCATAACTTCCTTGTATTTTTTAATGCATCAATTAACCTGTTTGCTTTTTAACATTGACCTAATCATATTAAAAAATTATTGTACCACCATATGATTTCCATGTTTAACCGATTAACCTTTGGAATTACCACATTTAAGATTAACTTTTGAATTTCCTCAACTCTATGTGCGTTTCATCTGTCCATACGTTTTAATTCACGAAAAGAATACTGTCCGTCCAAATAACTTTCAGTTTGCGACTGTGCTAGTATATTGATTAGTCAATTTAATTCGAGGAAACAACGATTTGGTTGCGCCTTAAGAGAATAATAACAAGGAATATCGAAGAATTAACTTCGAGCCTTCAGAGATAGTGATAGCAAAGAAATCGTTATGTGCAGTCTCACCTTGTGGTATAGCCAACGCATGACTCGGATTTCTTTTCCAGCATTAATACTTTATAGTACTGTATTCCAGGCGTAGATAAAACATAAAATTATCGCGATATAAATAACACCTGTCACATTTTGGGTACAAGTTAAGAATGCATAACACTTGTCACACAAAAACTTGACAAGTTATCTAAATGATTTATTTTAGATCACTCATCACTTAACACTTCATATCAACCGAGTCATTGTTATTGATAATGTGACTCTTGGCAGTCTCGAGTCTTTCAGTTCAACCCGTAAATTAAGGAATTAGAACTCTCTCACTTTTATACATCGCTCCATTTGTTAAGTGTGTAATGT
Organism: Picea sitchensis; assembly: GCA_010110895.2. Lineage (NCBI taxonomy): Eukaryota > Viridiplantae > Streptophyta > Pinopsida > Pinales > Pinaceae > Picea > Picea sitchensis. The sequence continues at coordinate 7,805 of SNQJ01S0029513.1, read as the reverse complement.
TCCGACTCTCATGGACCAACTTATTGAACGTCCTTTTAATTCTTCGAATTAGAGAACGATGGGAATTAAGAATTATATATTTTGATCTATATATTATTAAATTATATATTATATAATAATTCGAAAAAAAAATAGTAATAATAATCTAATTCATTAATAGATGAGTTAAAGAAAATGTGTAATAGGATAGCGATACCAAAGCAATAAAGTAATCTGAATCAGATATGGGAATGCATAAGACTCAGAAGATAAAAGGACAGAACGAATATTATGTGAAAGATATAAGAGTTGAGAACATAATATCAAAAATAAAATATTTTGTATTAACCAAACTAGTTTTGACCAACAGGTCTCATAAGTGGTACAAAAATAAATCTTTACAATGAGGTCATTTTAAGGACTGCAGTCAAGTGCATACAAAGGGGAATCTCAAGAGTCGTGAATCCTAACCAACTGAAACAGTTAGAAAATAAATTACATAATAGAATTCTCGAAAACAGGTGCGGAAGTTGAACAAAAAGCTAAAAAAATTGTTGATGGTGAATCAGTCCAAAACTCAAGTCGGTGGTCAAAAATGGCACAGATTTTAAGGAGAAATTGTGTTCTACATAATCGACCTTTGGAGAAAACTTGAGTACTACACTGGAGGGTTCCACAATGTGCTTCTCATTATGAAGGTTCCCATCTTTTGCCGATTCCTCTAACAGAACAAAGGTTTCAGAATGTGTTGTAGCAGAGGGTGACGCTAGAAGAATCCATGGAGTTTAGGGTTTAGAGTGTCCCCAAAGTTCAAAGCTTTGGTAGATTCGCAAAAGTCCAACTTCAACACCAGGGGGGGCCTCTTCACCCCAGAGTGTTGAATGAGGATGCACGCACAAACCTGCTGCAACAAAGCATCCCTTTGATTCCAACTGACTTTGGAGAAGCACGCCTGAAGAAAATCCAGTGGGTAGCCTCTGGATATGAGTCGAAGATACAAAAACCTCCTCAACTTGAGAAAACCAGACTCACAAATTTCTCAAAGAAAATATCTCTTTAATTCATTAAGCACAAAATAAGTCTTCTGATGTCGAGGATGCCATGAGGAAAATGGAATGTACTGATAACCATTCAATGGTTTCTGATAGAATTTGGTGGAGATCTTTCGAGAGAGATGAAAATCGAGCCCTTTGAATAGCACAACATCAAGTAGGTTAACACATGTATCGGAGATGCAAGTGGTAATACAAATATTATCAGGGTAGATGGACTGATAACAATCGAGATAATCTTGCAGTCTAACTCTTGAACCTGACCATACCAAAAAAACACCATCAATGAAGCGCTTGAAGAACTGCAATTCTAGTGACAACATCCTTCAATTAACTTCATGTTCCAAATGACAGAGGAACAAACAATCATATACTACTGCAAAGTTACTACCCATTGCAGTACCTCTGATATGTTAATAATTTCCATTGAATTCCAAAAAGTTCCATCAAAGAACAAGCTCAGCAACACTAACCAAAAAATCCACATCTTCAGGAGTGAATAATTGAACTGTACTTTGACTTAACATATCCCAGGGAACCAAGAGACCTTCCTGAATGGGGATGTTGGGGTACAGTGATTCCACATCAAAAGTTACCAAAATGGAGTCGGTTGGAAACCGTTCGGATTCAATAACTTGCAGAAGAGAGCGAGAGTCTGGAAGATGGTTAGGCTGAGCCAAGAGAGTGTCCAAAATCTTATGGTGTTGAAATTTTGACAAGGGTTCAAGAATGTAACCATTGTAAGAATAGATAGGATGACCGACCGGGGGGTTCTTCTATACTTTCCAGATGAAGTAAAGCACACAAGCCCGAGAGTGTTGAATGTCAACTTGCAGAATATATTTCCAATGGTTGACAGGAAGGAGATGTCTATATCGGGAATGAAGTTGACACAGAGAAGCTCACATAGAAACCCATGAAGCAACTAGAGAGTAAACATTACGATCAGACAACTGTCGAATACCTTCGGTAATATATTTATCTTTGTCAAGTACCACCAGGCCCAAGTTTTTGTCAGACGAATTTATTACAATAAAAAGTCTACGAACCCTTCAAAGTGCAACAAGCTAAGATATGGTGAAGCGAGCTTTACTTCTAAAGTCAGTTACATCAAGTCTATCATACATAGTGCTTAAACCTGAATTAAGAGCATGATATAATTCAGGTGCATGAAGAGGTGGCTCCTAGAGGGGGTTAGGAAATCTAAAAGTATCATAAGATTCCTCATTAGAGAGTCTAAAATATCTTCTCAATCCTCATTAGAGAGTTTAGAAGGCGTGGCATTCCTTCCTTCCAAACGGGGGTCTAATGAATTAGAACTCTCTCACTTTTATACATCGCTCCATTTGTTAAGTGTGTAATGTTCCTTGACTCTCATGGACCAACTTATCGAACGTCCTTTTAATTCTTCGAATTAGAGAACGATGGGAATTAAGAATTATATATTTTGATCTATATATTATTAAATTATATATTATATAATAATTTGATAAAAAAATAGTAATAATAATCTAATTCATAAATGGATGAGTTATAATTAATATTCAATATTAAGAAACTTATGAATGAAATTCATAATGGTTATCATTGATATTAATGGGTTTCATATGATTGTAATGAGCTTGTAAGAATGACTAAAGAGTTCTTTTTGTTAAATATTTTCAATGAACATTCTTATTTTTGAATTTATTAAATAGCTTAGCACTAATGATTCATAGTTGATTATATCGTGAATGGTTTAAATGAAGTTGTTAATGATTTATAAAATTTTATATGTGCATCAGACTAATTAACAAGGCACAAGATGTGCAATCTTAGGGTAGACGTCTACATTTTTACACAATTATTGTGTTGTGCCACTAGATAGAATTTTTTAGAATGTATTTTAAACCGTAAGAGTTTCTAACAAGTGAAATTAATATGAAATCATTGACATAATATTTTTTCATGTTTATATCAAATAAATTTAGTTGTGCTATTATTAGGTTACATTAAGTTAATCAAACTTTAAAGTTTTCTACTATTATTGTATGCACTTACTTAATGGTGTTGAGTAAACCAAAGGGTTGTTACATTGTCTCTATGATAGTTAGTGAGGATGATCATGTCCTTGATCTTATACAATATTTGTATGTCAGTATGGACTAATGAGGGTGCCTAGCATCCTATTTTCTTCAACTGATTTAATAGATGAGAGAGCTAATATTATGAAATTATTTTGGTTATTTTAGTTGCATATTTTTTTCTTATATAAAACACATGTGTAAATAGCATATTTAAACAACACCATGTGGCGTAGCCACCCTCCTTCACTCATGGGGATGCTTGACCTCCCGATCAAGGATCGTTCAATCTCTTGAGTCAGATTGATTGTTCAGTTCCCTACGTGAACCCAATGCAATTTTCATAGGTCCCCCTTTCTCCAAAGTGCAGGTTCTATCAAACCCACATGCTCCTCCTCCACCCCTTTCAAGAATTTTGACAATGGATGCTATCTTCCCTGTGCTAGGCCCCTTCTCCCATGTGACCTCGGCCTATGTCTCGGGGGTAAACCCTAAAAAGCACGTCGGGCTTTGGGCTTCAGGCTTTGAGCTTCGACTCTTTCACAACAACCAACTCCTATTCCCCCGAACATTGAATCACCGAACACAAATGGTGTGAGGATCAATGATCCTTGTTACTCCCTTAGGTCAACGACTCTGATTTGTTCCAGACTCTGGCCTTCAAGAGTCTTGGCTTTACCAACCCCACCTTTCTCCGAAGGGATCCTCTTTTGAAGTCAGTGGATCTATGCCACGGGCTCCTTCCAGATCCAACATTCTGGATTCACTCCGCTCTTCGCAACTTCGCAAAGATTTCTCTTTGCTCCACACAATCTTTCTACAGCTCTAACTCTCGGATATCCTGATATTTTTCCACCTGTCCTCTCCTAACGATGGGTGATTTCGCTTAACTTCGGGACTTCAACAAATCCTTACTCATGTGCATGCTTATCACTTTTCGCATTGGCCGAGACTTGTATTTATCTCGGCCTCTTGCATTCCTTGTAGAAACTATGAGCGTGACGAAGCTATTTATTCTGAGCCTTGGGATTACTCAGTCTCCTAAGGGTCTTGATCCTTTTGCTTCCTTAGAAGATGTTAGACACCCTCCTGGCACACTCTATGCTCTTCCTCCTGACCTTGTAAGATGAGCTTACTTTGTCTTTGGTGCACCCCTTGTGCTTGTTTGAGCCTTCATACGGAAATATCACAACAATTATCTAAGTGTTGGATTGGTGTACTCCTTGCACAGGTCTTACTTCTGGATTCCTGTAATCCTTCAGGTTCACCAAAGTGACTTCTACCTCCTCTCTATGCACACTTGTAGAGCTTCCTTCCCTTAGAGTGTTCAATAACTATGGGGTTTTCCTCAAGTCCTCCAACACTCTAGAATGTGTTGGTTTTTTTCACACTCAGGATGTGCTCAATGCTCTCCTCACAGAACTCCACAAAATCTTCAACAATTTTGTTCTACGCTCCCCCCTGCGTAGATTTTTCCTCTAAGCTATTCAGTAACCTTGAATATCTCTTCTAAGTATGCGACCTATCCTGGTGTGCCCTCCTGGCACGTTCTCCTCTGACTCGAAAGAGTTCAAACACACACTCCTTGTGCTTATGTTAAAGAACCCATAAATAATTCAACAAACCCACAGATAGAGGATTCTATCTCTATCTCTGCAGATAAAAACCCTTCTCATACATATACAACATAAATTCATGAACACACATATAACATTCATAAACACATAAACAAACACAGAAAGCATCTCATGTAGGAAAAAATTATCTTTCTATTAATATGAATGTTTGTTTTACCATGTGTTCAAAATCTTAGACTACGACAGAGTCTTGGTGCTCAACTCTCCTCTCTTTGGCTTACAATGATTTACAATTTATCCTCAACAACCTCTCAACAACTTCTACTGGGCATATATTACAAATATTTATACAAGAGGGGCTCGATGAGATTTCCCTCCAAGCTACACTAGTTGTATCTAATCACCATTCAAAATTCCTATATAATGAGGAATATTAGAATGAGTGGAAATCTAGTCCAAATTGGATCTAGATCCTTCCTATCGTCATCCACTTATGGTGACCTTATCTACAACTTGTGAAAAATAACATCTTGGCTCTTTCAGCCTTACAACATTCAATTGCCTTCATTACATTTAAATTCTTAGGGAAAAATGAGAGTGCTAACATCTCTCCCCTTCTTTAATGCGCACAAACGTGCTACACAACTTGAACGTGTTGAGGTGGAGTGATGCTCCTGCATCATACTCCACTGCTATGAAAAATTCATGAGCTCCTACTCATGAGCTTCCCAGCTCTATTGAAATCCTCCTAGATCCCAAACTCTCTCTTGGAGTTGTCCTCCTACTTCTCTACTTTGTTTCTACTGCTGCATCCCCACTACTCGTGCAGGACTTCCTCTATTCATCTTCTCTTTGTTGACAACTTCTACTAACTTCACCATCAACCTTCTTATCTCCTCTATGACCTCTTCCATCTTCTCTCCTAGTTGGCCTCTCTTGTGAAGTCTCCTCAGCTGCAACTCCTCATCTCATTAGATGAGTAGACCAACCTAGTCCCCCATGCTACCTTCATCTCCTGTGACACTGACTGGCCACTCTATTGTAGACTCTAATTCCGCAGGATCCTTACTGAGTTGCTTCTCAACTATCTCATCTGATAGGTTATCTTCTTCCAGTTCCTCTACTTGCAGTGGTTCCATCCCAGCTTCCTCCAGTTTCTCTTCATGCTGGCGCATTTCCTTTGGCATGGCTATCTCCTGGAAGCCATCTTCTAGTTCTGTATTACCCAACCAATACTCCAACATATTTAACTCCATCTCCCACTTAGTAAGTGACTCAACTGGGTGCTCTGCTTCTCCTATTGGGGAAGACTTCAGAATATTCTCCTTCTCTTCTATGACAGTCTCAACTTGTTGTCCTTTTTCTACTGCATCTGCAACACATATGCTAGTCAATCATTGGTTGCTTGAGAGGAATATCTCAATTCCTCCAATGATTAGAACCCTCCTTTGATCTTCCTCCTCCGTGATGGAAGTATTCAACTTCTCATCATATTCATTCATGTGGCTTGTAGTTCCACATGAATCTTCATATGGGTGAGGCCTTTCTTCCTCCTCCTTTCCATATGTCAACACCCCTCGCTGATATGAACTCTCAACTGAGCTCATCTCTTCTCCCTTGCCCACTTGGAAAATTGGGATGTCTCCTCTACCCTCCTAGCAGTTCATGAGACGAATTGATATCTTCTCATTTCCCACCTAGCAATCTACAAGAGCTCTGCCAAATCTCTTTCCCTTGTCCCTGAGGTTCTCAACATGACTCAACCACCTTTTTAACATCTATTGCCTCCTTCTGGAAAACAACTTTCAAACAGGCCACCTGGATTTCCTTTTCAGAGGTCATTCATATCTCCAACATGCCTTTCCCTCATGTTGCATATTTAGTGCTAGTTTCTCCATCTCTGCTCGGATTTCACTGAGCTCCTTGTGAATTTCTTCTTTTCTCTTCTGCGGACAATCTTATCTTCAATCATGCTTATGGACTTCAGTAGCCATCTTTATTCACTTCCATCCCACCTGGTTGTTTATCATTTACTGCACACCTTGTAATAGTCTCCACAAAGCATCACACTCTGTCTCTCTTCACCTGTTGTCTACAAGAGAATTTCAACTATGACTTTACTTGACGTAGCTAGACTGACCCCTCCACCTGAAAATAATTTTAAGCTCTGATACCACTCTAGTGTAGCCACCCCCCCCCACCCCCCAGGTCAAGGATCGTTCAATCGCTTCACTCAGATCGACTCTTCGGTTCCCTACCGAAACCCAATGAAATTTTCACAGGTCCCCCTTTCTCCAAAGTGCAGGTTCTATTAGACCCATGAGATCCTCCTCTACCCCTTTGAGGAATTTTGACAATGGACACTAGCTTCCCTATGCTAGGCCCCTTCTCCCATGTGACCTCGAGCTATGTCCCAGGCATAAACCATGAAAAGTGCTTTGGGCTTCGGCCCTTTCGCAACAACCAACTCATATTCCCCCGAACTTTGAATCGGCAAACACAAATGGTGTCAGGACCAACTATCCTCGTTACTCCCTTAGATCAACGACTTTGATCTATTCCAGACTTCGGCCTTCGAGAGTCTTGGCTTTACCAACTCCACCTTTCTCTGAAGGGGTCCTCCTCCAAAGTTTGTGGATCCCTGCGATGTCCTCCTTCCATATCCAATGGTTTGGATTCACTCTGCTCTTAGAAAATTCGTGAAGATTTCTCTTTGTTCCATGTAAAATTTCCAGAGCTCTAACTCCCAGATCTCTTGATCTTTCACCATATGTCCTCCCTTGATGATGGGTGATTCTGCTTGGCTTCAGGATTTCGACAATTCCTTACTCCTGTGCACCCTTAACACTTTTCTCATTGTCCAAGACTTGTATTTCTCTCGGCCTTTTTCACTCCTTGTAGAAAATTTGTGTGTGACGATGCTATTTCTTATGAGCCTTGGGATTACTCAGTATTCTAAGGGTCTCAGACCTTATTCTTCCTTAGAATATGTGATCCGGATTATTTTCGGCACGAAATGAGAGTGGAGATATAATAAAGAAATGCACAGAGATATCGCGTATATCCAGTAATATAATAGAAATATATCAGAGATGCAACCATAAACACAGAGATACAGTAATACACGATTTCTA